>JAKCPI010029874.1:0-62320 GCA_023213315.1 Euborellia annulipes | reverse complement strand
AAGGATGCGCATATTTTCATAGGTATCTTTCATTGTCAGAGCTTGGAACTCATTTGTAAGTGTAGTGGGAGGATTGTTAGACAATAATATGGATGCAAACTAGTTAACAAATTTTTAGACTCCTACAAAACGTTTGGTTGCCATATGTCATTAAAAATTCACTTTCTCAATTCTCATTTATCATTTTTTCTTAAGAATTTGAGAGCTATCGGCAACAAGCAGGGTGTCAACAAAGAATCCAGAATGATATCGGAAATTCGATATCAAGGACGATGGGATCCAGCCATGATGGGTGATTACTGCTGGTATTTGAAGAGAGAAGATGTGACCCCTCTTAAAAGGGAAAAAAATGGTATTAGAGTCTTTCAAAAAAATATTTTTTTGATGTTTGCTATTTCCTTAGATGTCACTTTAATATAAATTATAAACATAGTCTATAATAATATATATAGACATACATATACAGGGCTAAAAAAATTGTAAAATCATTTTTTCAACAAATATTAGCTGTTTTCGTTTTTTTAATGTAACAAAAAAACGTTACGTGTTACAACTTTTTTATGGTCATTTTTGGATCCAGGTGGGTCCATTCTACTATAATATGCTATTCAGCTTTGTTCTATAAAAAAAATTTTCTTTTGTCGGTCTGTGTTACTAAAAAGACCTCCGGGAGCCGAATTATTTGAATTTAATAGATTGCAAATTTTAGTCTTCGGGAGAAATATCACTCTAAATGAGTTCGCAAGTTCCAGGTCATAATCTAGATGAACAAATTGCTGATTAGGTTTTTCGATTGCAATAATTAGAGGATGAAATTTTTTCAAACAAAGATTTATTAAAATAATGAACAATTTTATATAGCGGTAGCATATTTCATTAAATCAATAATTTGATATTATATTAATATTTTTACCAATTTACATGTGCCAATGTTGTCAAAAGGTGATATTGCCTTTAGTCAAATTAAAAACGCCGGAAGTTTCTATTAAAAAAAATGTTCAGTCAATTTGTGATAAAAAATTTAAAGAAATCGTGGCGTGGAGGTTTAACTAAAATAATTATATAAGAACTACTTCACCTAGGACGATTGAAATATAATAGTTTAACATTTTTCTAAATTGTTTAATTATGAAAATATAAAAAATTTTCTAATCTCGTATCACGAATCAATGTAATTATAATATTAACGAGCGAAGGCTGAGTAATAATGAGAATGCAATGCTTAATAAGTTCTTACTTTGGGTCAAGGAGTTGACCTCACGGTTCATTAACGCAAATTGTCTTCTAGATGTGCCGCAAATAATAAATGGGAGCAATTTTACCATCAATGCGTGCGGATCGAAGAAAATTGACGGGGAGTAATTTGTAGATGATATTTGTGATATGTCATCCACTTATGGCCTGGATGAAAAATATATTTATTATTTTAATCATATCATCGGAAAATTATATAATCTAATATCATGTCTATGATAGGTTTCTAAGAGGGGGGGGGGGGTATTTGAAGAAGTGCTCTAAGATGCTTTCATTTCTAAAAAATAGCTTTTATGTAAAAAATTATAATTCATTAATGTTAGGTGAATTGTAGGTGTACCCATTGGCGTAGCCAGAAATTTTTGATGGGGGGATCAAGAAATTTTTTTCAAAAATTTAAGATTATTTTAGGGTTTTTATAAATCATTTTGGTTTGTTTTTTTAGCTAGAGTAAATTATTATATTTTACTTTCTCTTACCCTATGTGAAATATAATTTGTATTAAATATCTAGTCATGGCTTGGGTCCCATGGGGGGGGGGGGGGGTTTGAACTCCAAAACCCCCACACCCCTGGCTACGCCTATGGGTGTACCGGTACATTTAAATACTCTTATTAAATTTAGATATCATTTTTATAATCTATAATTTTCCTTTAGAAATATCTGAAAATCGTCAAGTACTGCTCTTATTTATCGATAGACCAATACCAATTTGTGCTAATTTTTTAAGATTAATGACTCAGAGTCATTTTTAACTCCAGAGTGATTCAGGTATTTAAATTAGAAGAAAAATGGACATTTCCCTTGTACTATCTTGAAATTATTGCAAGTTTGTTCACTTATTATATATATTTAGCGGATCGCTTGTTGCCAGAACTCATTTCAGACGAGGAGAGCAAACAAGAAAATTTTCACGACAGCAAATTCAGTTGATATAGAAATGTAATAAATTATGAAAAAACTTTTATTAAATTGTCACCCGAATCTTATAAAAAAGTCTAGCAATTTCTACTTTTCGATAAAAATAAATACCTCTAGATGGATTTCAGGGTTTTTTTTAATTTCTGACCCCAAAGGACTATTTTTGATTGATCAAAGATGAAGTATATTATTAGTTGCTGCTCCCTTTGAGGAGTTCAGGGGAGCAAAACCTTGCCCGTCGAAGGTGAGTCTTGCGGCTAGTTGTTAAATAGAAAGATGTCGCTTTCGAGCAATCAATCGAAAGTGAATTGATTATTTATTCACCCCCAAGGTAAACTGTACCATGTTTAGTCTATTTCAATCGACCGTATCCTAATTTTTAATAACTTAAACATATCCTAAAATATTTTATGATCCATACCTTGGAAATCCCTAAGAGTAATTGATAATGTAAATAAAAAATAACTATAAAATAAAAAAATAATCATAAAAATAAATAAATTATTTCACAATATTTGTTTTATTTAAAATTTTTCAAGGATGTATTAAATTATTTTCAGAGTTAATGCCTTCTTGGTAAAATATGATATATATATATATATATATATATATAAATAGATCTTCAAATTTTATAAATTTGAAACATCCAATTTAATAATAGATAATATGCAGGGCTGCTGCTAACAAGGGCGGACACAAGGGGGGGGGGTAAATAGTAATTACCTCCCCCCTCCGAGAGGGGACGTTTGGCCCACCAGCAATATATATATATATAAATATATACTCACAAAATGTGTTAAATTAAAAAAAAATAATTAAATTATAAATTATTGTTACTCCACCTTTTACTTTTATATTATCTAACAATAAGATGAATATCTCTCAGGTGACATTATTTTCGTTGTTGTTAAAATATTTTTAAACCATAAAAACACTTGTACTAATAATTTTTAGATATAATAAAATTATAATTTAAAGATAGGTGATATAAAATAATATAGGCCTATTTTTGAAGTGACGTAACAAAGCTGTATTTGGAAATCTCTGCGATAGATAAGAAACTAAAAGGATCAAAAATGCATTAAAATAAAAAGCAATATAACTGAGTATAGAGATAAAGGGTTAAAGTACAAAAGCTGATAAAGTTGAACTAAAGACTAACTAGGATGGATTTAACAACTATAGCTGATCTATAATATATTAATAATAATAATTTCATATCTGAAGACTAATTGATTTCTATTCTTTATAAAGGAATAAATTTTGGCGACATTCGACCCAGTTTTTAGCTAATAAGACAAGGCGTTTGACCTCTGGCTTACAAACAAATTTGGAAAAAAAAAGATTTTTTGGGAATGATGGGATCTCAAATTCATTAAAACTCAGTTGAAATCGCAAAATGACACAAAATCATTATTGTAAAATAAATATCATAATTTCCAAAATACCATCTCTTCAGTCACTAATGCAAAATTTGATTTGTTGGCGTTAGTCCTCTGAGCAACTTTCAGAGAAATGATACTGGGGTGAGTTCCCGCTTCCTTTTCTAGGAGAAGGCATCAACATGGAGGGGGATGGAGAGTCCTCCCCCCATATTGGATCGAGTTAGCAATATAAGGATTATTTAACTGCAATTAATTAATTTTTCATTTATTTATTTAAATTATTCAAAATACCAAATTTTTAAATTTTCTTTTTTTATTACCATTTATTCAAAATTTTAAACAATTTTCAAATAAATAAATTTTATTATTATAGTATATTGTAAATACATTTAAAAAATTATTAGGATTATTTTTAAAAGGAAAAAATAATATAGTCTATTTGAGCCAAGGGCGGATACAAGGGGAGGGGTAAAGGGGGTAATTACACCCCCTCCCCCCGAGATTTGAAAGTCAAATTAAAATTTCTCGAATGTTTTAATAACATTTCTGTGAATTGTACACTTGGTAAACTGACTAAATTCAATTTTGGCCTTCTCCCCTCCCGGGAAAAATCTCTTCGCTATGCTCTTAGCCATCACTAATACTCGTAGTTGTATACATTTCTTCCATGAGGTCAGATTTGAATATAAGTTGTCCCCAACTCAGGATTATAAGTTAATCATACAGCACTAGGAAAATTTATAAGTAAGTAACAAAAGTAACAATGACTATGTTTTTGAAATCTTTAAAGAAATTATTACTACTTATAGAGTTTAAACAAATAAATATTATTTTTATATAAATTATGAATCATTATTTATTGTCTTGTTGAATAAGATAAGATAACCCTGGCTGTTAAGAAATGGGCCCCAATTAATTATTTTTGTTTTTTGTGTTTAAGAATTTTTAATTGATGTATTTAATAAGAAAAATAATATTTGATTGATGTAAGAGATATTTGATAAATATTTTTAATATATCAAATTAAAGATTTATTTATATTTGTCGAATGAATTGGGAATGTAAACAACATAAACTGATCGACTGAACGAAGCGGTCTACTTTGGAAGCCATTTACTAACAAATATCAATAATAGCTAAATTAATTATAAATATTATAGTAAAACAAATCGGATCCCGAGGAGTTTCTAGGGGGGGGGGGGGGGGTAATCTGGAATCTGGTGTGACTGGTCAGACCGTGCGACATTCTA
This sequence comes from Euborellia annulipes, assembly GCA_023213315.1. Classification (NCBI taxonomy): domain Eukaryota; kingdom Metazoa; phylum Arthropoda; class Insecta; order Dermaptera; family Anisolabididae; genus Euborellia; species Euborellia annulipes. The sequence continues at coordinate 57,510 of JAKCPI010029874.1, read as the reverse complement.
TGGCCTGTTCTATTCTTCCCGTTCGCAAACCTACATGAATGAGAAATGTTAAATTATATTTGTTTATCTCAATTTATGAATATATAATTATACTTTTAAGGAGGCGATTAGCCGAGGGGATAAAGCAGTTAAGCTTATAATCCTGAGTTGAAGACAACTCGAGTTCAAAACCACCTCATGGCAATAAATTATCCAACTCTATTTGAGATGCCTCCTTCTGAGGAAGGAAACGAGAACCCACCTCAGTATCACTCCCATGAAAGTTACTCTTCAGAGTAACCACAACGTGTCAGGGCTGACACTAATGACTGAGAGAATTATACTTTGGGAATTTATTTTAATATTAAAAAATCTATTAATATGTTACCAAAATAGAATTAGTAAAGGTAGATAAGATGCATATATTCAAAATAAAATTTATATTGACTTTGGCGCTGAATGCACTATATCTGATAGATCGTAATGAATTTTATTAAATGTCTGTCAAAGAACGTAAGAAGTTTTTCTGTTGACTGAACCCTAGGTAATGATATTTTTTGTCTTGAAATTTTATTTATGCAACCTCTTGATGTTATGTATTTTATAATCTCCCTTATAGACATGAAGATGGTTGCATAGTCGACCGAAACGTCGCTCTGGGTTCTATAATAAAGAAATAAACATAGCTGCTTAGCCTTTTATTTGTTCTACTACATAGTGATTCAGCTATTCACCTCTCTAACAAATATTATATATTTATTAATAGTTAGTATATGACGAACGCCTGAGTTCTGGTCCATTCCTAGTCCCCCCCCCACCCCCGTCTCCAGATCGTAAACTTTTAGAATAGTATGATTTAAACTCACATTCATTATTCTAATAAATTTTAATTGATTTGGTTTATTCATTTGATTTGGAAGTATAAAGGGTGTTTTTAAGCCCGATAGAAATTGAAATTGTAAAAAATAACAAAGAAATTAAATTTTATGTATTACATAACTTAGTTTCTTAAAAAATTTAAATCGTTGGCTCTAGTTAAAATTAAAACACACAAGGTTATATGTTTCAATGGATTTTTTTACTTTTATTAATATAAAACTAATAAATAATAGGCCTATTTTAAAACATAAGCTTGTGTTGTAATTTTACCTCATTAAATTGTTATTTTTTAAAATTCAAATTTTTAGTTTTAAGAAAAAATTATCTTGAGTTATGAGACTTAGTATATTGTGGTGGTATCGTCAGAACAACACAAAGATATTTTGAAAATCTAGGAATGTAATTCAAAAGTTGCTCTCTAGCGTTTGAACAGTAGTGCATTGCAACAAATTTGGAAAGTCAAAAGTAAAATTTAGTTTAAATGATGATTATCTTAAAAAAAGATTCTGAAGGTCATGCGCAATAATATTGTAATGAGTCTCTTACAAATCATTTGCCATTTCGTACTCTCGTTAATTTTCATACAATTTCAACGCCAGTTTCGCGGCACTTAAGTTTTTTCTCAATATACTATATATTGAAATCTAGTCATTTAAACTCTTATGTAATTTGTATCTTATGAATAATTTTTTTTCAAGTGTAAGTAAAGTTCCAAAACAATAATAATTCTAAATGATGAGCGCAAAAGAAAAACGGGCACTGAAAAAAGTTACACCAATAAAAAGAGCTTGTATGATTAGGGTAAATGTGTCTATGTATATTGTAACACTTAAGCAAATGTGCACAGGGCAAAAGTAATTGAGAATTTGAAGCTATTTCTGGGTATTTGGGTAGCGCTGATTCCAAAAATGGCATCAGTTTTGCCCCATCAAGTCAGATTTCAGAGCTATAGAGAAAATAAAATTTTAATAGAAAATGAGCTCTAAAGCGGCTCTAATTTTATATTACCTGAATTTTTTTAAGGCAACACCCTTTAAAAATATGCAGATAGTTCTAATACATATAAATTTTAAGTTTCATCCCAATCGAAGGTCATTAGACGTGCTGCAAACGGCTAAAAGTTTAGAAAAATCGAATTTTTTCAGTTTTTTTTTTGCTTTGGTCACCCCTAATAAAAGTTAAGGTATCCCTGAATGAAAAAAACATATATTTACGATATTCTATAATTCTTTGGCTTTCTAAAAATCACTCATTCGTTAAAATCTGTTAAGGAAATTATGAACAAAAACGTCACCAAAGAAAAAACACAAGTTCACTCACTGATCGAAAAAAAGGACTTCAATTGAAGATGAAGCCTAAATCTATTAACCATTTATTTTGAAATTACTCTCTACAAGAGATTCTTTATGTACGATTCTCTTGCTGTTCGAAATTAATATGATCTGAATCAAGAATCCAATGGAATATGACAAGTTTCAGCTGTAGAATTTCATCAATAAAAAAACCAAGAACTCGTCTCTTTCCTCCACTCTCTAGAAAATTCTACCTAACGGGTGGATAAACAGTTTGTGTATGTATATTAAGGGGGCTCTGGAGCGAAGTGGTTACGCATGTTTTTCCCGATAAGATGGCGTAGTGTGTCATAAAAAGTATGCCCAAAAATCAAGTAATTCAAAAAATTTGCCAAGAGATGTCAGAATGATAGCTAATAATATTTAATGCATTTGGTTGATTTTCATCGATCTTTTAACAATAAATACTTTATAAATGTTATTAGCCTATATATTATGTATCTTTTATAAAAGCATAAAAATATATAAATATAGGCTAATACTATATCGTCTGTTAGACTAGCCTGCCATCTATTGCAAGAATGCTGAGCTAATTTGACAGTTGGTTTTTAAATAAAAAAGTCATTTATTTCAAAATTTCGATGGGCTCTGTGTATTTTAAATGTTGACTGCTTGAAATAAACTATGGTTATTTTTCAAAATTTTAATCTCATACTTGGATATTTTATACTCAATAAAGAATCCTAAATAAATACAAAAATTCATAAGAATTGGAAAATTTTTTTTTAAATGTGTAAAAAGTTCCAAAGGGCCTTACTGATATATTTTTTAAAGGGCATGCTGTGAAGCCAAAAAGGAGAAGAGAGAGAGATACAAAATTTGATATTTAAAAACCAAAAATCTATTTTTAAATACATTCGAAAGCAAAATTTGATATCTCACTAGAACAAGAAACACATGCACATTTATCATTTAAATCCCAACAACTCCCTGAGAGAAGGCAACCCACAACAGGCATATGAAAAATAGTTGATATATATGATTTTTTTTTTAACACTCACACTTTTTTCTCATTCACACTCAACACTCACACACACATCAACTCAGGCCATATAAGACTTTATACGATACCGTTGTTATTTATATCTATTGGGGATCCAGGCATTTCTATTTAAGCCATTTGGTATTACCATGGCAACCTGTTCTATCTTTCCTATGAAGTACAAAAGTAAAGTGTGCTTCAAAACACTTCATGGACAAAATGAGAATATACATTTTAAAGAGCATCTAAAAAATGTTTGATTTTTGAATTTTAATCAATTTCGGTGGAGCGAATTTTGAGAAAATCGAATAAAAACAGAAAAAGTCCATCAGTAGAGTACTAGTACTTTTTGGCCGATTTTGTTCAAAAGCTTATTTTGAGTGTCCGGGAAAGTAGCTAACTTAAATATAAAATTTCAATCCAGTAGCTCAATTCCTTCATGCTATAATTCGTTACACACACAGACAGACACACACACACACACACACAGACCAATTTGCGGGACCCACTTTTTTAGACTAAGGGGACCTCAAAACATGTATATCCATCAAAAACTCGACTTCGGATTTTTGACATGATCGCAATACTTTCTCTATATATTTCATATAGGGCCTATAGGGTAAGAGAGAGTAAAAGCAGGGGGCAATCAATCGTATTGGAAAGTCGAGTGGCGGCCATGTTGGTTGTCTTTGTTCTCAAGCGCCAGGGGAAGTTAAGGGCTGGAGGCTGGGGTGGAGGCTCCACGGCTGACTGCTGAGCTCAACTGGAAGCCGAAGGCGAAGGGGCAAACAGCCGCCGCCTAACAACAATCGAATCACGTGACATCAGATCTGTTATCCTATTGGTTCAAATATTTTTAAACAATCCATGACTAATGAACTAGGTATTAATCAATTCATTATTTATTTATTGGGCCATGCCGATAAAATCTATTTATATAATTCGCTAATGTCCGTCTGTCTGTCTTTCTGTCACGCTCTATTTGGGAGATTTCCCGTTGGAATTTCGAAACCAAATTTTTTATACTTAAAGAGGACCTTCAAGGGATTACAGAAAAATTATTTTCATCCCAAAATTCCTATAACTTTTCGAGTTATTGATTCCCAAAGTTACGATTTCTCCCATAGGAAATGTATAGGGAAATATTTATGTATTCTTTGCATTTGTGCATTCTATGAATGTTAACAAATCCTCAAGCAGGCACTGAATTGGAATATATCAATAGTAATGATAATTTTTTTCATAATTAAAAAAAGTGAGGGTCCGCCGCAGGCGGGCCCCAGTCAGTTGGCGAGGGGTCCAGGGGGACAAAGTTCCCCGGCTAGTATTTAATAAATTAAAATAAAGAAACAATAAAAATAAATAAATATTTTTATATTATTTTAGTTTTTTATTTTAACTAATAGATAAAATAAAAGATAATAAATATAAAATATGTATATTTATTTTAATTAAATTGTCTAGAACAAAGATGGATAAATTTTTAAAATATATTTAATGTATAGTATTATTTATTAATATTAATGAAGTTAGTTAGCTATAGGACTTAATACTTTTTCTGGGTCGATTGGTTCTTTAGAAAATATAAATAGTAATCAATAGCTTCAGGAGTTTAGTTTAGCGAGAGACTTTATTAAATATTTACATACGCAAATACCAGTCGCAAAAACCGACTTCGAGCACCACAATCACTAATAATTCAAATAATAGGTTAATGTAACAGTTATATTTTAGGCCTAATAGTACATATGACGTTTTTCGTCTTAGGGAATCATCGTCATGAACTTTAAAAAAAAAAATATACTCCGCAAAAAAAAAAAAAAAAATAAAAAATAGTGTCAACTCTTCAAATAAATAATAAATTTTTTATTTAGCAAGATCATTCAAATTTTTTTATTATAAAATAATTCCATCCTGAAATTCCTCTTTTCTAGGGCACATGGAAACTATAAAATCCTCACAATAAATTTACATTTAGATACAAATGCCAATTGATCTATTAAGCAGAATAGTTCCTTTTAGGGTATATCTCTTTACAGGGCCGTATCCAAAAATGTTTTTTCGGGAGGGGGAGGGTTTGGATTATTCGGGCAATTGCTTCTCCCCCCTCCCCCAATCTTAAATGAGTAGATACTGATATTAAATAAATTGATGGTTTATGGCTGTGGAGATTTACTCAGGAATTCGCAGTGGCTTTGCAGCCAGGAGATTAAATAAAAAAATCTTTTATTTAATTTTTATTCGCCGACGTTTCGGTCGCCAATCGCGACCTTCATCAGGGCAAATATTGTCAAATATACACGGTCCCCATTTTTAATTTAATATTTTTTTTTTTTTTTTATTAATTAATAAAAAATATTATTTTTTTTTTCTTTTCGTTGGTCTTTTATTTAAATTACCCACCTTGTTTTTTTTATTCACACACTCAGTGTGTCTCTTATTCACACACTGAGTGTGTCATTTGAATAAGAGACCTCCGAACAGCAAGTAAAAGATAATATTTTTGTACATACCAAATTAAAGGGAAATTGTATTTAATTGCAATGAATATTGAGATACCCTAAGATCGTGTATATTTGACAATATTTGCCCTGATGAAGGTCGTGATTGGCAACCGAAACGTCTGCGAATAAAAATTAAATAAAATATTTTTTTATTCAATCTCCTGGCTGCAAAGTCACTGCGAATTCCTGACTGATATTAAAGAATATAAAATTTTTTTAAAATAATTTATAAAGAGTTATCATATATTTATTTTTAAAGATATTAAAAAAATAAATGGCCCGTGACCCGTGGGTCAGAGAGAAGACACTAGCTTCGTGCCGGGGTCCCGAGTTCGCTTCCCGTCCCAAGCGGGAAAAATTTATTTAATTTGAATTGACTACAAATCATTTGAAATAAATAGGGATGGGGTCTAAATGGCCTTAGATGCCGAAAAAGACCTTAAACAAATTAAAAAAATATATATAAATAAATAAATGCACAAGGAAGGAGCAGGTGCAGCCAAATTGGGCCTCCGATTTTTTGTTACAATTATGAGACGTTTCGAGAAAACTTTATTTCCATCATCAGTCGTTCAAATTTATTTGATCCTGGAGTTGTTAAAAGGGCACAATACATTTATTATGTATTGTGCCCTTTTAACAACTCCGGGACAAATACAATTTGAAAGACTGATGATGAGGAAATAAAGTTTTCTCGAAACGTCTCATTAATTGTAACAAAATCGGAGGCTTTAATTTTGGCTGCACCTGCTTCCTTCCTGGTATAAATCAACAGCCACGACTTCCATTGGTCTAAATAAATAAATGTCAATCTTTTATTCTAATTATTGAATCCGAGTGGTCATTAATCTGGTATAAGATTGAAAAATGCATTTGTGAGTTGGTCATTTGGTTGCATACCTTCTAATAAACAAAAGGTGACTAATTTATGCAGGCCATGTAATTAAAAAAAAAATAAGTTTCAAAATATCTTATTACTTTTATTCTCTTAGTTTCAATCTTTTGATTTGGAGGATATGAAAGACAGAAAAAATTTGGATGACTTGAGGCCGCTAGAGTGTTTGGTCCGGATAGCCGCATTTCTTTTATTAGACGCGTATTATATACAGTATTAGAAAATAATTTTGGAGTCGAGATAACAGACCTATACATATAATTATATGCAGTAGAATAATAGAATATTTGTTAGTATTAGCTTTATGGTTTGGTCTAAAATAAGAAGAACAACAATGAACATTGTTTGTGTACACTATGAGGCATGGGACACACCACCGGCTTGGAACCGGTGACGTCACGCCAAGAGATATGTCGCTGGCCAATGACGGGACTCAGCCAATTGAACCCCGCCGCATCGGTGACGGCAGTGGGGGCTGCGAATGCCAACTTAAATGGCGGCGGAGTGTGCCGGCGGCCCATTGCGTTTTAGGGGGCTGTGTTGTGGGGGCCGCATGTGTCTTTGTTATCTATTTGGTTTGCCATTCAATAACTATTGCTCAGCCAAGTGTGATATTATTGTGAATTACATCGAGCTGCTCAACAAACATTGTTAGTGGTTTGTATTGTGTCATTTATCTGCCCCCCTAAGTTTAGAAAAAATTCGAATTTAAATAAGTAAAAATAAAAAAAAATAAAATGTTTATCAAATTTTCAAATTTGTGTGAACTCCTGGCACTTTATTTATCTATAAGAAGAAATATTTGATCTTCTTAGTATTAGTTATTTTGAGTAAATTTCATTATTTTTATTAAAGACTTTTAAAAATTCAAATTTCAAGTACACGAGATTTAATCATCCTGACCTTGAGAGCGACAGAGCGGAAATGCAATATATGAATTTTCAACCCTTATTCGTTTAAGTATAGTGTTGGTCCAAATGGTGGGGAATACTCAGTATATTGAAAGCAAAATGAGAAAGTTTTTTAAACTCGTTACTACGATGACGAAGGTAACAGCAGCAAGAGTGGGGACGATGAACCGCATATCCCTCGATTTGAGGAGGGACAGAGAGAAAGAGAAAGAACGCCCCACTGAACATTCTCGTTTAATTGAACTCCTAAAGCAGTTAATTGTCGTGCAAGAAAGGTGAATGGTTCAATACCTGATAATAAATTTGCATATCCACCAAAGTGTGAGCACAAGAGGAAGAGACGTTTTCCTTCCGACGGTTCTCTCCTTTCATTTGATAAGGTGTCAAAACCAAGAAGAATGATCCCACTCTCGGTACTTGCCTGATAACGACTTTGCAGACTCAGAGTGTGAGTACCAGAGACATTTCCCTTTCAACGGCGGACACGGTCAAAGCTCTGTCGGTTCTTGTCAGGTCCCTCCCAATTGATTAGCATCATGTCAAATGTTGACAACGAATTTTTCTTTCTCTTTTTCAGTCATGACGTTATTGGTTTATCGGTGATGGATATTGAAGTTGAGACTTCTGGGGGTTTCGCGTTCGAGTGACGGAAATTTGAACACAAGTGACTAGTTTTACACAGAAATACATATATATGTATATAAAACTATACATTTATATATTTAATAAAAAATGGGACATAAACAATATTTAAAAGTGGGCCAATCAGCCAAAAATCGACTTTTTGGAATATCGCCGTTTCGCGGAACAAATAATGAAGGATCACCCATTCAGATGCTCATCTCAGAACAAGGAAAGATCAACCATGGTGAGTACATTTTTTTATTAACATCTTCCAAGTAAAGCACCGGCTGCTAATAATATTTACAAACAGTACAATTACAAACAGGAAAGAGAATATTCATTGACAATGATAAAACTTCCAAGTCATTGCAAATACTATAACATGATGAGTGCTAATGTAAATTTTATTTCGATTGAAACCAGTGATGTAATCATCTCTGGCCATGACATTGTTCGGACCATCTTTTGGAATCTCTTTCTCTTTCGGTCAGAATTGTGCAAGGTAATTAATGAGTAACAATAATAAAGTCAATGACCAAGCGCTTATTCGCTTGTTAATGGGCTCTTCTCTTTTCTTTTTCTTTTTCTTTAATTAAACGAAACCCTTGACAATCAAAAGAGAGGAATTTATCTATTACTCAATCGCGTGGAAAGTTATTTGTTTAAAAAAAAATATTAAATAAATTTTAATCTTTGTATTAATAATTCCGCGCAGTGAAAGTCGCTCTGTACCATTACATGAGTTAAGAAATTTAAATCTTTTTCTCCTTTTATTTCATCCTTATCCAGGTTTGATTTAATTTATTCATTATTTTTTTTTTTTTGAAGGTTTATTGAAAAAAGACGTTTAAATTTTGAGGTTGCTATGAAGGTTCTTTTTTTTGCCGGAAAGAAATTGATTTTTATTAATATTAAAATATATAGCCTAAATAAATAAAAAAGTTCTCATAGGATTTTTTATATTTACTTAAACAACTTCCATTTGTGAAATAAGAGAAATTAAAAAAAAAAAAAAAAAAACTTATAGAAATTTATTTTTGCGTTTATGGTCCGGAAACCAAATTTTATCTTATCATGTAAATGAAGTGAATGACTTCTCATATATTTAAAATATATTTAAATCAAAGTTAATTAATGTGTATGATTATAAACAAATGAAAAGAATTTTTAAATTAGCTTTTTAATAGGAAAATGCCTATTTTAGTATTCAAATCACATCTGAGTTTTCATAGAGATTAATTCATTTTTTTTGCCACATAAATTGTTATCTTTTAGTAAGAATTGCAAACATAACAAAATATTTTTTTATTTGAACAAAGTACAGATAGAATTACAATTTTAATTACATATCTATGCAAATGATAAATAAAGACTCTTTAATATGTTTATATAATTGGGGAGAACATTTTTAAATTTATCTTGCTGATTGAATTATTTTTATCATTTGATAAAAATAATATTTAAGATCCTGGGAATTGATCTAATTTTTGCATGAATTCCCTGGTAAATGTATAAATGAACATTTTTGGCCATATTAATAAAAGTACGAAATAGTTTTGAACTCAAGCGGCGCATTAAGTTAAGAGTCATAAAATTGAAATTTTTTATAATGAATTTACAAATGAATACCTCGATTCGGATTTGAAAATCTTAGATATATTTAACAAATTTGCATGCTTATCTGTTGGTGGACAAAACACCCCGGGAATCGAACCCAGGATCTCCAGCCTTTCCGGGGCATCGGTGTGTTACTTTTTCCACCAGGCCACCGGGCCTCGACAAACACCAAATACATTCCCTATATATGCACTTGGCCGTGCATTTCTCTAACAAGAGAATTGAAGGGAAAAAATCTTCTCAGTTGTCAGTCGTTTTTAAACCAGGGGGACAGACATCTTGGTTTGCTCTAGCACCCTACTTAGATCTCGAAAATTATTTAACTATAATTAATCCCGCAGCTCCTGATAATAGAATATAGGGGCTTCAGGTTTTTATTAATTATTGGAGAGGGTGGGACTCTCACTCCAAAAATTTGATACCTTTTCCAAATATAATTTATAAAATTTCATCCTTTTCCAATTAGTGGTTCTTAAGATATAAGCTAGGGGGAGTTTTTTTTTTATCATTTTATAGTGGGAAAGCAATTTTGATAAATCACTAGAAAAGTTGAAAATTATTAATCAATTTATTTATAATTTTTTCTTGGATCAATTAGAGAAATTTTTTTTTAATACAACCCTTAAATTATTTATTCATTTTTTTTTTTCATTTCCGTAACCGATGAGAATAAAAGGAAACAACATTCTCTCTTTAGATTTTGAAAGAAATAAAATTAAGATTAGTTTAAAAGTGTCTAATGCAAGCGTTAAAGTCTCCCAGCGATAAGTTCACCTTGACTATTCACTTAATAAAAGAATGTTATAAAAAATAACAATGCTGAATAGAAGCCGCAAATGGACCATTCATTGGTCAGTATGCCCACTAAGGAAAGTAGACAGGTGTCAAGTATGTGTGTGTATGTGTCTGTGTGGCATGTGGCATGCCATACATGTGGGCCACTGATTGGCTTCTGGCTGTCGCCACTCAGCCTCCGTTGCCCATTACATAAGCAAGTTCTCCGATTTTGAAACGAACCTCACATTGGATCGAGTATATGAGCTGCTTGCGTAAGACGAAGATTTTTTTAAGGACGTCTAGGCAAATACAAATCCTTTCAAGGGTTGTGTTATTTTGATTGCTTTGATTTACGTTTGTTCGTAGATAGAATAAAATAAATTTATTATTTTCGGTAAATTAAACTTAAAAAAAATATTTAATGAAATTTTATAATGGAAGAAAGAACTTGTGTTTAAATTAGAATTTTTTGATTTCTTATTAAAATCCAATTGACTCAAAAAAAAAATTCAGGATATGGAAATGAAATTTTCTTAGTAGTAATCTGCATAAAATTATGCATTTATTGTTTGCCACATATTATTAGAGGAGTGGCAGAGAGAGGGTTTTAATTTTTGACATTCAAAGTCGAATAAATCAAAAGGATCAGCGATATACTCGCAATACTCGCAATTATACAGTGAAGCTAGCTAGCAACACATTTTGGAAAATTTGAAGTTTTTAAGGAATTATAATCAAAAATTTTATAGAAAGTTTTTGTCTGGCCCTTATTTTTAAATTAATGATTCTAGAGTCATCATAGCAAAGTTAATGATTGTATTTAAATAATAGCTATTAAAAAAGCAAGTCAAAGTGCATTGTGATGTCAAGAAAGTGCGCGTTTGAGATTATTATTGAATAAAATTAAAAGCAAGTCAATTTTTTTTTTAATTATTAACATCCGTATATATAAATTCAAATGAGAATATAAAAAACCTTTATGCAAAAGGGGAACTCAAATCCCTTTTAAAAAAATTTGTACTCATTTTTCCCCTTATAGGTATTTAAACTTTAGAAATTTAATTATTATTTAATGTCTCTATAAGATTTCATTATCAAATGAATTAAATGATTTAAAACATAATTAGATAATAACAGAGTGAAATATTAAATGAAAGCCTTCAAAAGTCCGTGGCGAAGTCTCAATAAATAATGCTATAAAATTAAATTTTCTTTTTTTAATGCGTACTTAGATGGGATGATTAATAAAATTTGAAGAGATTAGTGATTTGAAGGGAATCCCCGGGAAGTCCAAATAGTCTATGCCGTCCTCCCTAAGGCGCTCTTCGCCAGTGCTTCCGAAGGTGAGGATCTCTCCTCTCCTGGCGCAACCTACTTATCACCAACCTTGCTCCACATTTTGCATTTTGTATTTATTTTGAATTCCTTATCTACTATCTCTCAGTTGCGGTTTCACCAAAAAAAGCACTCGCGGGTGATTATTCATCGTAATTTCAGTTAAATGATTCTAATCTATAATGCTTTAAGATAAACAACAAAGATGGCCGATATTTTTGTTACGAGAAGAAAAAAAGATACTAAATTCATATTTGAAAAATACGTAATAAGCATTTTTTCTTCAATTATGATACTAGCTATAACCAGGGCATAGAGAAAGCGGGAATCCCCCGATGCTCCATGGCCCCGATCATCTTCTCAAATATGTAGAATCATGTTTTATAAATCATTAATCTCATTAATGTAATGTTACCGCAAGACGGGAATATCCCCGTCTACAATAATACTTTTACTTAACAGTTGTTTGAATTAAATGATTTGATTATTTGGTAGTGGATGAGGGCCACCGGGAAATTCCGCGTGTCCTAGTCCGAGTCGGGCAGTGATATTAGAAAAATAATGTCCTAAATGTCTTTGAAAGCGAGAGAGATTAATGAGATTTAAAAGAAAAGACAACTTAATCGTAAATAAATAGGCCTATACGAATTTCCGCAATCTTTAATTGTTGAAAGAATAGCGAAATATTTGGTAAATATATTTATATTTCTACATATATAAATTATTAACTAGGTGTAATAAAAAATGACTGTAGTTGTAATTCATTTGCGGAAAAATTGTCAGTCTTTGAGGATAATAAAGTAAATATGAAACGAATTGCAAAAGTGAAAAGAAATGCTTATGATTACCTCAATAAGATTAGAACAAAATAAACCTATATATAATATGAGGGAGCGGTATAAATGAGCGGTAAATCTTTATTAAAGACCACGATTTTCTAGATTTCCTTGAACCAAACGTTTTGAAACCCAGAGGTTATAATTAAGACTTTTGATATTAATCAAATTTGATAACAATTGTTAAAAGAATAGCGGATCCGTTGAGTGAAACAGAATTTATTCTTAAAAAAATCCAAAAAATGGAACATTTTTTATTTGACATTTTATTTAAATTCTTTGAATTATTTTATTTTTTTAAATATTTTTTTAATATTGTATAGACTAATTAATAAAAACCATTTGTTTATATGAAGATAATCACAAAATAACAAAGAAAAATAAATAAGCGTGACTTGGGATATGAGATGGAAGCGTTTTTTTAGAAAGGATGGGGCGACCCTTATAGGAAAGTATAACGCCGCCCTTACTGGGCCGAGCTCTGGAAACCTGACCCAATAAGGCCCCATTGTATTTTCCTTTATGGGATAAGGTTAGCTCGGAATATGAAAGGAAACGTTTTTCAACTTAGTTGCCTTTTTACTTTTTTTATATATCATTTTATCTGATCAAACATCCTTTGGTTATTTTTATTTTGAGCCTGGGAGTTAGACAACCCTATTGACATGACTTAGTTTATTAAAACATTGCTAGACGGTATATACATATTAATGACAATATTTAATGGAATTAAATCATGTTTTAAATTATATTTGGATACCTGCCAGATTCTCTGGGTTTACAATGCAATAATAAATCATGGAGAAAATTATAATTGATGGGGTCATCTAGTTTGCTTCTTTAACACTTTTTTTATATTTTCCTTAAATAGGAAACGTTTAGAAAAAAATTAGGTCCCGAGTGAGATTTAATCACAACTCGTAATCTTGTTCTCTCCGCATTTCCTCTCTTAATTGTAAGGTTTAGACTTTATGTAATTTTTTCAGGAAGTAAAAAAGAAAAATAAATTTCTCTATATTTAAATGGCAAAGTCAACCTGTGCATCCATCAATGGCAAAATTTTAAAATTATATTTTTAATCCTTACTTTATTATTTTAAATATTCTTAATATTTGTATTAATAAATAAAATAATTAAATTTTGAAAAAAAAATTAAGTTTTTTTAAACTCTCATATTTAATTAAATATAATTTTTTAATTCTCCCTCTCGGCTACTGAGGCCATTTATGGTTTTAATATTTATATCTAGGCCTATATATTTTAAAGTTATTATATCGATGGCTAACTAGTGACGTTCCACACGCTTGTTTCTAGAAGCCACCAATTCATGATTCCGCCGTGTTTTGGCATTGCTTTACAGCAACGAGAACTATTAAATCTTAGATTACACAATAATACCTCTACCTAATCCAAGGGACAGACCTCAAAGACAATTTTAAAGAATTTTCAATTTATAATAAATAATGAACGATCTAAAAAAAAAATAAACTTATTTATATAATACGAATAAAAAAATAAAACAGGTGAATAGATTTTAAATCAGATAAAAATCAAGCGCAAACATTTCTGGTCATTTCGAGATATTATCTTTGGCAAGTTAGCAATATTTCTTCTTATCGAACGAGAATATCTTAATAAAACCATTCACTATAATAAAGAACATTAATCTTTCTTTAAAACATCTTTTAGTGATTTGTTTCAAGCTAAATTATAACTTTTTCATTTTCAACGGATTTGTAGGGGAGACCGGGGCAGGTTGGCCCACGGGGCAGGTTGGCCCAGTCGCGAAAAAAAGCATCAGAAAAAAATAGTTGTTCAAAATCGTTAGAGACAATTTTAAGAAAATCGAAAAAAAAAAACTGAGAAAGTACTTCAATAAAATATTAGTAAACTAAAAAGCCTATTTTGTTCAAAAGCTTATTTTAATTGAGACCCACTTTTTTGGACTCAGAACATATAAATTCCATCAAAATCTCGACATCGAATTTTTTACAATTTTTTGATGCAAATACTTTGTCACTCTATATTACATATATAGGTAAGAGAAAGTAAAAAATATTGTACTGTACTTAAAGGACAAGTTCAAGTGTTTGAAGTGAAGTATGAAAATAAAATATTTTTTTGCATTTATCTTATTTTCTTTTGTTTAGGTTATCATCTTTTTTTCATGGAGAAAACCATTTTATATAATAAAAGAACTTTCTTCGTAATAGTTGAGGAAATTTTATAAATGCAAAAATAATATGATGAATAATGACGTAACGGGAGAAGAGAACGGGAAACTTTATTAAAAATCAATAAATCATTTAAAGTAGGTCCATTTTTAAAGAAGTATAAGCGAATTTTTTCATAGGCTTTTAAATTATTTTTACTGGCAAAATTTATATTTCTTAATTAAAAAATTATTTCACTACACTATTCGCTGAAGGCGAAATTCTGGAGGAGGCTCCTCCTCAAAATGTCAGGTCCTTAATTGCTCAATCCTTTTAGGAGTTTAAAGTATCAATGAAAGATTGCAATTCGGAAACAGTCATTAGAGTGATGGCTGCTATTCTATTATGCAAGGCTGTTTACATTTTTTTTATTTATATGGTATTTATTTATTTACATTTTTCTCAAAATGAATAAAAAATTATCTTTTATTAATAATCTATGTTAAACTAATTTCAAATTTATTAGTAACATTTTTTTATGTATTCTATTTACATAATTGTAGTGATAATAAAATCCATAAATATTATAAATTTAATTTATAGTATTTTAAATAAACATTTTTGAAATTCTTTGTTATCAAAAAGAGGGGAAACGAATTCTTGTTCTTTTTTTACCTATTTTTAAAAACTTATGACGAAACTAGGATTCTTGTTTTTGTGACTAAAAATTTTTTTCTCTCAATAGTCTTTAGTACTTTTTCTTGTTTTCATGTTGTGTTTTAGCTTGAAAATAAATCAAAATATTCATCAATGAAATAATTCCACTAATTTTTTTTTTTTACTACATTCACTTAAAAGAATTTCATTGTCACATCAAGATAGAATAGTATTGAATAAATATATGAATATATATTCATATTTCCTCGAAATTTGAGACAGAACCTCGATTGATGTCCCTGGACTTCTGGAAATCAGGACATCGACCAAAAATTGGAGGTCATTTATGGGTAGCGGGGGAAAGAAATCTGTCTGGTCCAGAGGCTGTTTTTTTTTCCTTTTTTTTTCCAAAGTCGAAGCGCACTTGTTCGGTTGCGAATTAATTTTATTAATCAATTATGTATTAAATTGGTATTTTATTGCTTTATAATCATATTTTTTTTCTTAATACTTGTGGAATATTTTTTTTTTCTTGTTAATATTTAAATTTGAAAACCGGATATGTATATATCAAAAAACATGTTAAATAATGAAGCCTATGAAAAAATTTTCTATTGGCTATATATTTTAAATATATTTAAAATAAAATAATTTGCATATCCTACTTCCCAAACAGTCGGATTTGTATGAGCTCGAGTCAATTAGATTTGCTCTTTTTTGATTGATCTTGTATAAATTTACTTTTTTTGTCCTTAGAAATCCTTAGAAAATGAAAGTAAATTCATCAGATATACGTATTTTATTCGTAATCATAAAGGATGTGGTTTAAAATACTAATGAGAAAGTGTCCTACCAATTTTCGGAAATAGATCACATTTTAATATTAAAATTTTTTTTATCTATGATTAGAACAAAATGCAAATAAAATTGCATAGCTATAATAACCTCATTACTTGGGAATCTTGAAGCTTAAGATAATCTAATGAGGCCAAATCATTTCGTTGGACCATAAAGGATTTCTATATAATGAGGCCATACAAATGATACAAATTTTAATTAATATAAGTTAGTAGAACATATATATAAACAATCTATTATAATATTAATTAATAAGATATTATTTTTAATTGTTAGAAATTGAAATTAGAGTATGAACGGAACACCATCTACACCGTCTAAAAATATTTGTATTATTACTTTATCATAAGACACTTCAACTACACAAATTAATGCTTAAAAGCAAATTACTTCGATAATTTATTTCGAATAAGTTACAGCGCTGAGATACACGCTTCGCTCGCATACCCTGTATAATTTTCAATAGACTCCATTCGAGTTGGGAGGGGAGGATCTCCGCCCCTCCATGTCTCTTGATCCCCGTCACCCCTCTACGATTTCAAACACACGCACTGGTGGAGGTTTAATTTCAGATAAATTGCATAAAATCCAATGGTTCTCAAGCCCATTTAAATAAAATGAAAACTTAACATATATATAATAAACGAGAACTATTATCAACCCATAGATCAATAAAGAAATGAAAAAAAATAATCTTTAATAATTAAAAATAAAAACTACTGTTGACAATAGTAAAAGTTTGAATTATAATACTAATTTATCAAAACTTCTCTAATTTTCTTTTTTTTTTTCAAGATATAGTCTTATAGGCTAATTAATTACTCAGGCACTATACTTATAAAAATGTTCCATCTGTTTTATTTGCAATAAAATTTCACCAAAAGATATACACTAAAGAAAAAAAATTAAATATTGCAATAAAATTTAATATTTTTTTTTTTAAATTTAATTATTTAATTCCACTTTCGGAAAAATACTTCTTGACCGAAAGTTTAAAATATTTTAATTAAATACTTTAGAATTATAATTAGTTATTAATTGATACTTGGTTTTTTTTTTTATCTAAAACTAATAAAGTATGTTGAGAGTGTTTTTAAGTGTTTATATCTTTTAAGTGAAAATTTTGATGCTCTTATCGCTCTTTCTCAGTTGTTCTTTCCTTTTCTTTCAAGATATTTATTTGTTAATTCATTTCTATGTTTACATATCTGTCAATGAACTCTTTATGTATTTGAACCAAAAGCAAAATAAACATCTTTAAAATTCGATTTTTTTTTTATAGCGATCTTTAATATAGTCATATTTAAAATAATGATAATTGCGAGATGATCTTATTGTAAATGAAGCCTCTGGAGTCAAATCAGCATTTATTTAATAGGCATAATTTTTTTTTTTTTTTTTTTGAAATTTTAAAAAATATTTTCGGATTAACTTTATTTGTATTTATAATAAAATTAATTAACAAATTATTGGCATAAAGTTTGTTTAATGATATTCAACTAAATTTGATAATATTATATTCGGAACTAATTAAAAATGCTTTCACTTGATCCATATTAATTAATTGTGTGGCATCTGATCAAAATTGAGCTGCGAGTGTCTTGACTTTCTATCCCGGCAATAGCGAAGGTGTCATAGAGTGCGAATCTCTGGCAAATCGCGAAAGTTACACAAGCGGAAGCTGAATGAGTTAATTTTCTACTCGGGTACATCTAATCTTTTGACCAGACAATTTTATCTTCAATTTCATGACTCATGATAATAGAGAAATTTATAAATTCCCTTACATCTCAAAATTATAAATAAGTTTATCTATTTTTTTTCTTATTTTTGTTTTCGAATGAATCATCCGTTGATAAGTCAGTCAAAAAGTTATCTTAATAAAAATAAAATTATAATAAGGTCGTAGAAAAAAAGCGCATGATAATTTTATAAAGAATTAAATCCATGGACGTATTAAAAAGAGGGAGGGGGATTTTAGCTCGCATCCAAATTCATATAAGCTACAGTAAATTCATTTTTAGGTAAATATTTATAATATTAAATAGTATTTTTCCGAATTTCAGAATTATAATATGTTGTTTTTGAATGACCTAAAAAAAGTTCAAAAGATTTTTTTTTAAGTAGACTCACCGAGTAGTGCAGGTATTATTGTTTTAATAAAAAGTTGACTCTAAGTTATCATTATCTCTACTCTACATGGAAATTTGAGCCTCTTTACAAAACTTCAAATCTCAAGCTCATCGAGAATCGTTGGACTAGAAAATGTCTTGGTGGAGAACAGGAAGACATACAGAGAGAGAATCAAATGATTAAAAAATTTGCTATCTTATTTATATTTAGGTCGTATAATAATCTTGTAATGTTAACGAACATTGATTTGATGAATCATATATTATTTCAGCACAGAGTTCAAGGGGATGGAACCCAAGGGGTTATATTAATTTTATTTTTATAGAGACATAACATCCAGATATAATCTTATTATTTACCTTAAGAATATAATTAATAATAGAATTTTAGTTTCAAACGACAGGATACCCCGGGAAATGGTCTTATTTGCCAAAAATTGTATTTCCCTCCCTGCTCCTGGGCTTAAGCAATTAAAAATGAAAATGGAAAAAACTCATGAAATAGCATTTAAGAATCAAGTGACTATTTCTCAAAATAAATCTTAATTTTATAAACATTGACAAAATCAACTTCAAAGGTCATTCATTTGAAAAAGAGGAAGTTTACAAACAATATCATCATTCAACATCATCTATAATTTTCAAATATAACTTCCTTCTTATTGCAACTTGTTTTTATATAAGTACAAATAAATGAAGATCAATTAAAAAAGAAATAAATAAAAATATAGGTCAAGAATATCACAAGACTTTCCTAAAACACCGTGTCAAAAGTCGATTAAGCAAAGTTGGTACTTCATTCATTATAAGTTCAAACACGAAAAAATAACCGTTATATAATATTTTAAACTTTTTGGTTTGAAAAATGTGTACCACTCAGTGGTATAAGCTATATTATATTGGTACTATCATAAAACTTCTTAACGCCATTGAGCTAGGCATCCCAAACGACACACGCACACTAATGCCTTGTAATAACCTTTGCAATCTTAACTGAATTGTACCTGAAAAAGGCCACAGAATGAGTGGCTGAAACGTTCTAATTTTTACAAATAAACCACCGTTAAACCGAAAATTCTTTTATAAGAATTGGAAAAAAATGTTTAAATCTGTAAAAAGTTCCATGGCTCTATGGAAGGAAGAGCAAAAAAATAAATTTGAAAAATCTGAAATACTACATCACTAAAGCGTACTTCAAACAATTTTATGAGAAATTTTACTGATATACACTGTAAAAATTTTTTTGTAATTTTACTAATGTTTAGGAAGCATATTTCCTATAGAAAAACATACTAAATTTAGTAAGTCTTTGCAAAAATCATTTACAAATGTATTATTTCACTTTAAAATTAAATAAATATTAATTAGAATGACATTTGAAAATTAGAGTGTAAATGTGTGGTAATTTTAGAATTCCTAAACTGCTTTCGAGAAAAAATACAATTTTTAACAAAAAATACTATACAATGTTTGTAAAATTACAATACATACACTATTTTTCGAAGAAAATTGTAATTTTAAAATTTTTTGTTGTAAACATTTGTAAATTTAGTAGATAAATGCATAGTAGATATCATTTACAAGGGAAATTTGTAAATTTAGTATTCCAAAACACACTAAAATTAAGATTTATTTTTACAGTGTACTTTTTAAAGAGCATTTGTTGATTTATAAATTTTAATCAAAATAGGAAAATATTTATATTTTGTTACCATGACAACCATTTTACCTATCTTTTTCCTATGAAGTACAAGAATAAAGTGTGCTTCAAACAAATTTCAGTAAAATTTTTAAAGAGCATTTAAAAAATAAAATTTAGTTGATTTATGAAATTTAATTAAAATCGTTAAATCAAATTTTGAAAAAATCGAAAAAACCCGAAAAAGTACTTAAGTAAAACACTAGTACGTTTTGGCCGATTTTTTCAAAACCTTATTTTAACTGTCAGCGAGGGTACCTAACTTAAATATAAAATTTTAACTTCCTAGCTCTTTTCCTTCTTGAGATATTTTGTTCAAACAGACACACAGGCCTAATTTTTTGGACTCAGGAGACCTCAAAACGTGTATATCCATCAAAATCTCGACATCGAATTTTTAACATGATCGCCACATTTACTCACTATATATTACAATTTATTATTAATTAATTTTTTTTTTCCCCCACCCCCCCCCGGGCTTTTTAGGATATAAAAATATATTGTTTTAAATAATAATAGACAAAATAGCTAATGACAGAGACGGTGACAGTTCAAAGCAAACTTTCTGATAGGGTAGAGCAGGCACGATGTTAACGCCATCACTTAGCAAAAACAAGCACACAGTTTTAGCTTCAGCACTTAATATTGCCCAAATCTTTGAACACTCCTCGGAAATGGGCTGTATAAATTATTATTTAACAAATCAAATTATTAGATAATGTTTCAATCAGTTAAACACGCGCTTCCATCAATCATACCATTTTTCGTCGGATAGTAATCCCCTCTACCCCTTCTTGATCAAAGGCCTAAAATGATAAGAAAAATATCTACATAATTTGTTTACTAAAATTTTAATCTTTTGATGACCTTTAATTGAAAGTCGGAATAGTCTTAAATTGTATGTGTATGTTGTTCTTATTTAATTATAATACTTCTAACGATACATTCCAAAAGATGAGCCACAGTGTTTATTATTACTTTCTATATATATATATATATATATATATATATATATATATATATATATATATATACTACATATATTCGAAGTCGAGATTTTGATGGAAATACACGTTTTGAGGCCCTTGAGTCCAAAAAAGCGGGTTTCGCAACATGGCCTGTCTGCCTGTGATCAAAATATGGAAATGAACTACGAGGTTGAAATTTTATATTTAATATTAGGTACCCCACTGAAACGCGAAAATATACTTGTAAATAAAATCAAACAAAAGTACTAGTACTATACTGATGTAGGCCCCTACCTATTTAGTTTTTTTTTTTTTTTTTTTTTTGGGATTTTCTCAAAATACGCTCTTACGATTTTGATTAAAATTCATAAATCAATTAATTTTGTATGCTTGCCCTTTTATGCTTCTTTTTTTAACTTATTCTTCCTGGCTGCATGTGACCACTGGTCATTATAAGTCTTCGGACCTTATGCATCCATCATGGGCGTAGCCAGACATTTTGTTAGAGGGGGCCAACCAGTGGCGGATCCAGAGGTGTTTCTCGGGGGGGGTAATCTGGAGTGACTGGTCGCACAGCACACATTTTTTTCTTAATTTCGGTAATTTAAAGGCGCATTCTGTACTTGTTTGCCAGAATATAAATATAAATCAAATTTTTAAGTATTAATTTTTAAAATTTTACATTAAAAATACATTTTTTTTTTCGAAAAAAAAAGTATTTTTTTTTAAATCTCAGGGGGGATAATTACCCCCTTTACCCCCCTTGAATCCGCTCTTGGGGCCAACGCCACGTTAGAGCGAGAGGGGGGGGGAGTTGCAATTAATATATACATAGATTATTTATTTATTTAAATAAAAAAAATTAAATTAATGTAGTGGATTGGGGCGTTAAAAAAAAAATTCTCAATGGGAAAAATATATATTTCTTTGTTTTTTTTTTTTAATTTTTAGGACAAGCCATAATTTACAACAAGTAATAAGTTTTCTGTGTTAATCATCCCAGTCGTTAAGGCAGAATGATCTCAGCTTCAGAGCCCCAGTTACGAACGCGATATATATTTATTTATATTTCGAATATAATAAATAAATATTAACAATTTAAATTTGTTTCTAATTGCAAAGATAGGGGAAATAGTTGCCATGTTACAAAACTAAAGTCTACAAAGCTAAAGTCATAAAATTAGTCAGTAAATTTAGTTTTAAAAATAATAATAATAAATAATTCATGTACATAAATATAATCAATAAATAATAAATACGTAATTAAAAATTATTCGCGAATAATTATTTTTTAAAGGTGTGATTTTCTAAAAGAATTTTTAAATAATTATAGTGTTGAATAAGTAATTAAATTTTGGAATAAAAAAATGATGAATTAAGTATAGTATAGTAATTATAGTTATTATTATGAATATTTAATTGAAATTAATTTTTTATTAAGTTTTACTTTTTTAGTTTTTGAATTAATGTAATGTTTATTGCTTTCTCTTACCTATATATATAATATAGTGAGAAAGCATTGTTATTATTTTAGTTTTCTCCTTGGATCACCGTTTATTTACCCGAGATGCTTTCGTGCACGCAGACACACACCTCAAACCCAACAGGCCGTATTGAAACAAATTTAGAAGTTATTTGACAAGCTTCGATTCTTACAAAAGTGCGTAGGAAGGGCCACATAGCTCTCAAAAGGGATAAATTCGTTTGCGTTTGGTTCCCGGAAGAGGGGCAACTGAAATCAGGGCCGGAACTACGAGATTTTTTAGAGGGGGCAAAATTTAATTTGCCGCCCCCTCCTTAAAATTTTCTATACAAAATTCATATCATTTTACCTTTTTTTTTAGTAAATCTTTCTTTAATTGCCGCCCCCTGATATCTGCCGCCCGGGGCACACGCACCCACTGCCCCCCCCCCTCCCCCCTCCCTGAAAAAATTTATTTTTTTTTTTAATAAATCCACAGCCGCACCTGTAAAAAAAAAAAAATATTTACAAAAAAAAAAATTTTTTAAAAAAAAAAAAAAAAAAAAAAAAAAAAAAATTTTTATATGATTTTTAAAAAAAAAAAAAACAAAAAAATTTTTTTCTAAAAAAAAAAGGGAAAAAAAAATCACCCGAAAAATTTAAGTCTTAGGTTTGAAAAAAGATTAAATTATTTGATTTGCGTGACCTTGGAATGAACTCTACTCTCTAAATAGGGTGAATATCTACAGATAAGAGGTCCAGTGCTCGGATGTTGGGATAGTCGCCCTTGGAGGGTAGCAAAGTCTCTAGGTTACCGGGACGGGGAAAAGCTTTCCTTCTCGCACGCCGGGAATCGAACCTACCACCCGAAAAAAATCCCCTTCTTTCAATCATATAAAAATTAAAACCGAGGATATCAACTATTGTCATAGATCAATTTAAAATTTACTACAAGGTGCCTCGAAAGTCTCGAATCTTGAAGTTAATGTAAAATGACATTGACACTTTTTTAAAGTGCAAGGTGGATTTTTTTACTAAAGACTCTTACTTTTAAAATTTTTTTTTGAGAAAACTACCATTTTATTTCAAATAGCAATCATCATATATTATTAAATCGTAGCTCCTGAGACATATGAAATATTCAAGGCTATCAAATACGATTTTTGATATAATTTTCTTCAAATCAAGAGCAATCAAATTATTTAACGAGCAGAAAGTAAATTATATAGTAAGATGGATCCAGGGGTGGGGATTTAAAGAGATTTAAGCTCTCCCTGACCTTCGAGAAATACGCACTGTCATATCTCAGGGGGTGCTCCATATTCAAAGTAAATTTCAAAAACGAAATCTATAATTCCTATATAACGTGGCTCTCAGTTTATCTACGTTGAAATTAATCAGTAAGTCCTTTTTACATGAAAATTAACATTTCATAGTAAAAAGATTTGTGAAATGTCGATTCTATTATTTAGTTAATGAAATGGATTGTCATGTCTTTGGATTAGCAAACAGAAAGAAAGTTATTCCTTTTAAAGGACGTTTGAAGAAATTTGCTAAACGTGTAAACTGTTGGTCCATTCATTAGATATCGAGAGATTTATTCTCTCTTTCTCCAGCTGATCATTAATAACAACAGCTAAGGACACCCGCAACTGGCATATTAAAATTTTGACTTTTATAAAAAAATATGTAAAAAATAAATAAAATAAATTCAATTCAGAACTGAAACTGGACAAGAAATTTGGACAATTTGATGCATAAATGGTCACTTGTCGAATGGAGGGGTTGGACCTCACGATAAAGGATAAAAACTTCAATTGCTGAATATTGAAATTTTATTTTATTTATTTAAAACAGTTGTGTGCTTTCGTGATATTAAAGACTTAGCAGCGCTGAGGCGGCCAATAAGTCTCTATTCAATATTCAACAAATGAAGTTGTTATCCCTTATTGTGAGGCCCAAACCCCTCCAGTTCGACAAGCAACCCTTCTGTACCAAATTAAATAAAATAAGTATAATATTTAGTCAGTCAGCTATTAATGCTTTTATCCTCTAAAATGTTGCTCATTTTTGTTTATTTTTGGTTCGACAGGATTCGGATCTCCCCCTTCTCTCTCTTCCCAGTGTTATAAAGGGATCAACTTTTTCAAAAGTAAGGCCAGATTAGAAAGAACGTGATTATGTAAAAGAAGAAATTTTTCGTAGAAAAAATAATTAATATTCGTTTCTATAATCTTATTATAAAAATAAATTAGTGATTTAATTTGGGACCAAACATAAAAAAAAATCAGATCTATTGAATTGCGTAAGAAAAAAGACAAAATTTTCTTTAATCAAATAGTACTTAAATTGTAGCGGGTCGTTTTTTAATTAATCAATATACATAATTATATAGCTATTTTTAAGGTATATCCTAAAGAATAATTCATTTTTCATTGTAAAGATGGTTTATACCTTCCAAATGCCCGAGCTAAATCGTATTTTGGATTAACCTTAAAATTTTATTTTAATCTGCATTTTATATTAGATTTTGATTTTTGAAATCTTTATGATTGCTAGTTATTTAATTTCATGAAAATAATTTTTGTAATTTTTTTATTGCATTTTCTTTACTTTTTACTTTTGTATCATCATTTTACAACTTCACATTAAATTTTTCAAGAGAAAATTCAAACAAAAACCATTTTTTGATTTGTCTAAAATTGGCAGCTCTTTTCGATCTTGAGATATTTTGTTCACAGCAGACAGACAGACACACAGACACTATATATTTCATATATAGGGTAAGAGAAAGTAAAAAAATAAACGTTGATCTTACTTTATTTATTTCTCCTCGAGTTGGCTCCTTGAGAACTCCTCAGTAACTCCTAGAATGTCTCGAAGATGAACTCAGTAGCTTCTTGTAGCTCGAAGATGAAATACAAATGAGAATATTCAGTAGATCCATGATGAACATCACAAGTATCGATGAATTTGATCTAAAAAAAAATATCTCAATGTTAATTATATGAAATTGATAAATAAATAATTTCTTTATTCTCGTCTGTTAAAAAAAATTTGCAATACCTCCTTTAAATATTGAGGAGGCCAAAAAAGCTAAGTGCATAAATTTCATTTATTCTATACTTTATAATACCTCTTTATACTTTTTTAAGTAAAAAAAAAGTGAATTTTATAAATATTGCAATATTAAAATTTTATTTTGAAAATTTAACGAAGAAATTCGTTGGCTGAGTGATAATTCAGAGAAGGCAGCCAGAGTACAGAAAAAAAAAATATTAATAGATTTCGTTTCGGGAGCACATCCCTCCAATCTTCGGGACCTGCAATCATCAAAAGATGGAAATGATGCGTTCCCGAAACGTCGACGAAATCTAATTAATTTTTTAAACTGAATGCTGGTTGCTTTCACTTTCCTGATCCTTTTGTTTGAATCTAAAATTATGGAAATTAATCAAATTATTAGCTGAGAAATTTATATGGTATTTAAAAAATAATGGAAAAATTGAATATTTATTAATAGTATTTTTTTTAAATTTAATTAAAGAGTTAACGACGCCCTTCGCCAAAAAGAAACAGCCAACATACATTTCACCAATACTGATAGAGGGGGCGGCCCTCTAATTTTTTTTTTTTTGGGATTATATTAATTAATCGCTATAAATACAGTAATTTATTAATAAATAACAAAAGCATAAAGGGATTGAAAGAAATACCTGGACGTGTAAAGGGAAAAATTGGAATTCAGGGCCAAGGGGCAATCAATCGTTGGTGGATAGTCGAGTGGCGGCCATGTTGGTTGTCTTTGTTCTCAAGCGCCAGGGGAAGTTAAGGGCTGGAGGCTCCATGGCTGACTGCTGAGCTCAATTGCAAGCCGAAGGCGAAGGGGCAAACAGCCGCCGCCTGACAACAATCGAATCACGTGACATCAGATCTGTTATCCTATTGGTTCAAATATTTTTAAACAATCAACGAATAATAAAATTAGTTATAAGATGAGCATGTAATAAATGAATCAGCATATAAATAATAAAATTAGGATTGATCAATAAATTTTTTATTTCTTTGACGATAAAAAGCAATTTTGACGTGACGTCTTACAATATATAGAAACCAGTTAGGGAGGCATGCACAAAAAACTTGGACAAAAGCATAAGAAAAATTTCTCAATAGCGCCTCGAATAACTCTTAAAAGCTATAAATATTTTGAATATACGGTTAGAAAGAATGATTCTTCAGCTAAAGATTTCACTATGTATTTTCTTACTATTATTTCATTTTACCGCTTGAGCACGAGGCGTGAAATTCTTATTTGAAGGTTTAAACCATTGTAAATTCAGAACGGTTAAACAGATCAGGCTAAATTTGATGTCACTTTGTGCAGAAAGAAAAACTCAAATTGACTATATAGTCAATTTTCGCAACAATGTTCAAATCCACTTTTAGGTCAGAGTCGTTGTAGATAAGTATGTCAATTTTTTTTTTTTAATTACTCAGTAAGATATGAATTTTAAGAATGCCAAATCAATATAGTGGTTAAGAAACAAAATCGGCCAAAAAGTTCCAGCCCTTAACTTCCCCTGGCGTTTGAGAACAAAGACAACCAAGAAATTGTCATTAATCCGTTCAAAGAATATGACAAATTCATTTGAAAAAAGCCTTTGACTTTTCCTCTCAACAGTCCTGCGAATAATATCAAAGAAAAACCTATAAACCTATAAAAGGCATTAATACTCTTTTCATAAGATTCTTCTGATTTTTTATTTATTTAATTTAAGAATCAAAATATGGTTGGCAAAGTTGATTAGAGTGCTTTTGTCTTGTTGTTTTGACGAAATGCAATAATTTGGGCCTCAGAGGAAATTCTCGTAAGCATTTTGGACTAGGGGTCGTTCACATATTACATAACGCCTTTTTTGACGATATTCCAGTCCCCCCCCCCCCCCCGAAACCGAAACTTGTTTTAAAATTCTTCTTAAAATTTCCTATATAAAATTCATATCATTTTACCTTTTTTTTAGTAAATGTTCCCTCGTGGCTCAACTAATCACTCATTTTTTTTTAATTTTTCCAAATCATTTGGCCTTTTTTTTAGTATGCGAGTCTCATCCCATCTTTTCAAACTCAAAATTGTATAAATTCAACTTTGAATTGTTATGTCACGGTTGGAGAAACCCCCGGGTCCCCCATGTCACAATTAATAATGTTCTGGCCAGACCCCTCCCCCCTAACGAGTTACGTAATATGTGGACGACCCCCTGGGGGCGGTCGTGAGGAGCGCCCTTCACTTTGAACTTTTGATAAATTTAATTTATTTCACTTCCGGTTAATTCAATATTACAAAAATTAAAATATTTTTAAAATTAGACTCCCTAGTTCCGATTACGTCGCTATTTATTTCTTATTCTTTTTAACCCCCATGGGGCGAAGTTATATTATTATTTAAACTAAAAAGTAGAATATATTATTTGTTGATCTTAGATCATAAATGTGATAAATAAATAAATGCTATAGAATAAATAAATAGCAACGCTTCTTGCGAAAACACAATTTGATGGCCTCATCAGATTTTTTTTTAATAGAAAATTTCCATTGATGATGAAGATGATTTTTCGTTCTCGTGGTGGCCATTACAAATTGCGCATGTTATTACAAAAAAAATTTCTTAATATATTTATTCAAAGTGATTTATGAAAAACAAATATTATCATCATATTAATAAACAAAATTTTATTAAAAAGTTAACAAATCAACATTTCCTTATCGTCGGACTCTTTTGGATTTTTATTATTTTTTCTAAAAAACTAAAAAATTTTGATTTCTCTAAATTATAAAAGATATAACCAAATATTTAATAAATGTCAGGCATATAAATCAATAAAAATCCATATTCATTTTATGTTTACTTTTTTAGGTAAATACCAATTCGTGTCCAGCCAGCTTTGATTTGCTCTCACTTTTAGACGCAATTTTTCTTTAAAGGAAACTTTTTTTGTATTTTAGTTATTATTTAATAAAATATATTTTTGGTTTTAACTGATGAATGTCAATGTTATGTACGGTAATTACCTTATAAACCCTGCAAAAGGAATCAAAATTTTATTAAATAAAAATTCGCAACTGTTTTTTTTCATTTATTTGGTAATTTTTTTTATTGAAATTTCTTGTTGATAGCTGAATTTTTTATAACTTTAGGAGGGAGAATCCCACCCTCTGAATACGCTACTGGCAACTTTCCTAGAAAAGACTATCAAAAAATTAATTGCAAGCAAAAAGGAAGTGAAAAGAGCGACTAAAATTAATTTTGAAAAAACTTCTAAAATATGTCCTAGGAATAATTTTTTTTGCATAAAGTATCTGGTCAAAAACTTAGAAAATGTACAACAAGAAAAAACTTGAAAAAATTATCAGGCTCCTTGATAAATGCTGAATGTAACGATTATCTATCAAGTTCGGAAAAAATTCTGAGCACGAAAGTGAATGTGATTTTGAAGAGAAAAAGAAATTTCAGTAATTTATACATTAATAGTGAATTCTTGGATAAATTATCAGAACTTCTTCCAAATACGCCATCAATAAAAGTACTGCAATATATCCTATAAAAATAATTTAGTTGCCAATCGCGCTGTGGTCCTGAGAATTCTCTAACTATAGGCTTAGTGGTTCCGAAAATGGTATGCCAAAAAGTATTTATACAAATGAATATAGTAAGGTGGCTAAATTAAAATTTATTCAAGGCTCTGACATGTGTGTGTGAGGTTACCAAAATATGGGACGACAAAAGGATAAAGAAAGATCGAAAGAAACGGCGCACACAATTTCATTTGATACAAAAGTAAGAAGAAAAAGATATTAACTCGGGAAGCTCGTTTTCATCATCTAACTTATAAGTTAGAAACTCATATTTTCACAAATAACTAAATAATTAAAAATGTTTTTCCATCCAATGAAGAAATAAAATATATTTTGTATAACTCAGATGAAGACATCTATTTAGAAACTCTCACTCCAGGTGATTCTATAAAGCGAGATTTGGAAAAAATTATATAAATATGAAAAAAAAAACTAAGCAATATTTATTTTTTAATTTCATAATATTAACTCTAAACCAATTCCATTTATTTATTTCGTTTATTTAAAGACGATTTTTTAATCATTAATGAATTTATTTCTTAATGTACGCGTGGATTTCGAACCTAAGCATCAAAAGGAGAAAAATATAAATATTCATGAGGTATGTTATGTTTCAAAAATTAAATGAAACTCTTTATGAAATACGCTAAGAAACGTTGCTAATTATTTTTAAACTGTTCCCAGATAGCACAGTACTTCTTATGTACGTACATAAGACGTACTGTGCTATCTGGGTTGTAGGGAAAGTAGTACAAAACCGGGTAGGTGGACAAAACAGGGATTCACGTTTTATAGCTACATTTGTGGGGACACTTAGCCTAAACTTATTGAATTACTTCCGGGCGTGCACCGTAACAATGTCCATGTGAGCTTAGGTCCTTTGTACAAGTTAATAATTATTTTAGGGTATTTGACTTATATTTTGAGAATACTTCTTGTAGAATAATAAAAACATTTCACTCTAGGATATCTATAAATGAAAAACCTTATTCTAGTTTAGACATTCAATGTGTTCTAGTTGTGATATTAAAATTTCAGCTATAACTTGTTGGGTTGGTTTCTATTATATCAAATCTATTAAATTATAGATTCTATTTTCTTAATTAATAATCTATAACTCGTAAGTTTAGTAAACTTTCAGGAAATTGAAATTCACCATGTGCTATTTATTAAAAATAATACACATTTTTTCACGGTCATCTAGTTAAAAATTATTGCAATACTATAGCAAGCTCTTATTTGCAAGTTGTGTTCTGTGCTCGTCACACCAGATTTTTTGTGCCGGCGGACAGACTAACAGACAATTTTGCGGGACTCACTTTTTTGAACTCAGGGGACCTCGGAACGTGTATTTCCATCAAAATCTCAACATCCAATTTTTGACAGACTTTCTATATATTAACATATATAGGTAAGAGAAAGTAAAAAATAAATAAACATGGCTTTGAATTTTTAATAAAAAATAATACTTTTATTTTTTATAAATTTTAATAATACACCAACACGACCGCGATTTCAAGGTCGGCGTCCGAATCTGCTTAAATAAATACAGGTCATTCGTCTTATATTAGATAATAACATAAATATAAATGAATAATTTTAAAATTTTTTCATATCTCCTCTATATTTATAAATAAAGATGGAATTAAAATAATTATTATTATTATTTCAATTTCAAGTGACTTCAATTAATGAGAAAGCATTAAATTAGCTTTGATCGATTGTTTCCTTGTTGCTATTCAGAGTTTGTTATTTATTTGATTATTATTATTATTCCTATTTAACATGCATCACTAGTTCAAGCCATTATCACCTCGTAGAAAAGTATAATTTCATTTTATATAATAAAAAAAAATAATAAAAATAAAAAAAGACCTCTAAAGAAATGTGAAAAAATTGTATTTTTTTTTCTAAATTGCAAAATTGACAGGTATTTGTGATTTGTGTGTGTTTGTGTGTGTGTGTGTGTTTTTAATAGGAAAAGCAAATGGGTGTCTGGTGATTCGGACCTCGATTCTCGGTCAGGGTCAAATTTAAACACCAACCAAGTAAATGTGTATTTAAAAAATTTCTGTCATCATTATTTATTTCAATATACATCTCAATCGGTAATTAATCAGGAAACAGGTTGTTGCAATTTTATTTTTATTTTTAAAATTCTAAAATTTTAAAGGCATGAATTTCCTTGGTCTTAACCTTCCACAACTCCTTGACCGCATCTTCTTCCAAAAAACTTAGGCTTTTTTTGAAATTACCTTGAAAAACTGGGAGAAAAAAGTTGTAATGGAAATACAAGTTTTGAGGCCTTCTGGGACCAAAAAAGCGGAAGCGGATCCGCAAAATATTTGTCAAATAAGTTACCTCCTGACATAAATCACAGAACCCTTGAATAAAATCGGTCTAAGAGTGCTAATACTTTATTCATGTACTATATACTATACTGTATATAGTTAAGAGAAAGTAAAAAGTTCTACTGGCAACGAGATGAAATCTGTTTATTAAAGCTTTTGTGGTTTGAATTATTATTATTAGGAAAATTTTTAAAAATATAAATGAGTATTTTTCTCAAAATCGTCTACAATTATTTTGATTAAAATTCATAAATCAAACATTATTGAGATCGTTTTCAAAATATATACTCATATTCCACCTGAAATTGTCTGAGAGTCACTTTACTCCTATACTCTTTAGAAGAGATAGAAGAGATGACCGCCATGGTAACAAAATTAACACAAATATTTTCCTATATGGACCCTGTTATGCAATGGTGTGTCAAAGACCAAAAAATTCAAAATTAAGTTAAGCACGGAATATTGTTTCAAATGCTATAATTAATAGTATTTTTTATGAAATATGTCCTAAAAAAATTTATATTTAATGTTACTTGCACAATTGACAACAAAAATTATATATAATCCAATGAAAACAAAAAACTTTAATGTTGATTTTCTCAAAACTCGATGTTTGGTCTTTGACACACCATTGCATAACAGGGTCCATATATGATTATAAATTTTTTTAATTTAATTTTTCTAATTTTAATTTATAATAAATTATTATTTATTTATTTATTTTCATTTTTGTGAAGATCTATGTCGACAGAAAAAATTTGGAATAATTAACCGCACATCAAAACAAAAATTTGCTGTCCCACCAGATTTCATCTCTTTTAATTATAGACCACATTTTTGTATTAATTATTTATTAAAAATATAAATACTGTACAACGTTTCACAGTACTTGAGAACGGCTGCAGAATAAGCAGCCGAAACGTTGTACAGTATTTATATTTTTAATAAATAATTAATACAAAAATGTGGTCTACAATTAAAAATTTTTCATATAATAATAATTCAAACCACAAAAGCTTTAATAAACAGATTTCATCTCGTTGCTTGTAGAACTTTTTACTTTCTCTTGCCTATATACATATATAAAGTATTGGATTCATATAAAAAATTCGATGTCGAGATTTTGATGGATATACAGCTAAAAAGCGTACCAAACATTTTTTGTGAACATTTTACTGGTGGTTCAAGTCACCAGACACCAATAAAATCATAAAGTTAGTTTGATTTTTACCTCCTATAATCCAGCCAGGCAACCCTTCACTCTAAGTAACAAGAAATCCTTTCTGAGTTGGGAAAATCAAAACAAATTTAAATAGTTCTCAGTTGGCTCAAGAGTGATTAATGATTGCATTAGGCCTATCTATTTGAAACTATTGTAAATAAAATGTCTCACGCATTGAGAGTTTGATTTCGATAAAGATTTTCTTCTCCTTTCACACAATTCTTCTATTTAGAAAAAACATTGTTTTCAGGTATAAAGAGTTTATTTAACGCGCGGATCGTCGTCAAAAATGGCGCTTTCTCATGTATATATGGAGATGAGATAAGAAAGAAGATATTCCCTCACGTCTCCACAGCCATCGTGCAATAAACAGCCTCTTTTTTTTTATATACATAGCACTGTATTTGGTGTGGGGCCGGCTTTGATTAGTAGTCTTGGGTCAATTCAGGTTTTACTTGGTTGAACAAGTAAGTAGTGAGGGGGGGGGGGAATGCAAGTTCAAATAGAGAAGACCTGCTAATTCACTTTCGATCTTTTTTCTAGGCTGCATTCATGATTTCATTCAGTCACTACTAACTCTAATGTATCTAATTTGAGAATTTTGAATTTTAAATTTGAATTTTTATCTAGCTATTTTGTAAATGTTTATGCTTATTTGTTTTTGTTTTTTATTTTTATTTTGTCATTGAAACTATTAATTTGAATATTATTCTCCAAATTGGGCATGGCCCGTAATGATTTAATAAATAAATATAGAAATCTTCCTGAATCTGTGACATTCCTTCTCTATACTTTCATTTCTTTATTTTCTACTCTTTCTATTGTATAAATCATTTCCGACCAAACTGAGGCTAACGAGACTGTTTGTATTTTATATTTCAAGAAACAGAACAAGATTATAAAAATTCACATATATACTATGGGATGTATAAATTAATCCAATTTGATACTGCAAATTAGGCAACACGAATAACTAACTCATTAATGAATTTTTTGATTAATTGCTCCAGAACTCTTTTGGAAGAAGTCTCGCTTGTGCAAGTGTTGAATTTCTTTAGAAATTATTTATTTTAGAAAAACTCCGGTGAAAAATCCATTAGTGAGTTGATTATACTATCAATCTTTCTGCAAATCATTTCCTTATTAAAAATTCATATATATTTTATCAATTTTATTATTTAAATAAATTATGTTTCATAATTATTTAAATTGATAATTCGGATCTGAGACTGGAGTTATCGAAGTTTATTCTACATACCGAATTGAAGATAGTAAAATATCAAAGTATTGATAGAGTGTTAAGTAATTTAATGTATTCTTTTGCTAATTGGAATGTATTGCTGGATAATATAAAAGTTTATATGAGAAGGATTAATAGCGCCAACATGGATGCACTATAGTGCACTATAGAGCAAACAAGAGAATATATTCTCTTGTTTGCTCTCTTCGCTACAAAAATAAGACTTTTACTTTTTATAGAGGCGGGAAGAGACTATAAATATATGAGCGAGCGTTTTGTGCGCAAAAAAATTTATTTTATTTATATATTGAGCTGAAGATGGCCAGGCGTTATGGCTGACGACAAATTAAATAATATGAGAATGGTCAATCATATGTTGTTCTTATCAATCTGCGAATTTTCCTCGTAACATATTAGGCCCTATATTTTTACTTTCTCATTCAACGATTTTGATTAAAATTAATAAATCAGTATTTAAAATGTATATTCTCATTTTTGCCCTTGAAATCTTTTGAAGCACACTTTACTCTTGTACTTCATAGGAAAGAGGAGAAATGGTGGCCATGGTAACAGAATATAAATCCTTTTCTTTTTAGATTAAAATACCGAGATAAATCAACTATTTTGTAGATGCTCTTTAAAAAGTATATCAGTAAAATATTTCATTAAAATTGTTTGAAGTACACTTTACTGGTGTAGTATTTCAGAGTTTTCAAATTCATTTTCCGGCTCTTCTTTCCATAGAGCCAATATTTGCATGTAAATTTCGATTCAAAAGGGTGTCCCCTTAACTTTTTACACATTTAAAAAAATGTTTTCCAATTATTATGAAATGATGTATTTATTTAGGTTTCTCTATTGTGTATAAAATATAATGAGATTAAAATTTAGAAAAATAACCAAGCAGTCAACAATTAAAATGCAAGTTTGGAATTAAGGTGCTAGGGGAAACTAAATATATCTCGACACAAAAAATCTGGTGTGACCGGCATGGTGCACAACTTTCTCTTCCCAAAGGGTAAGAGAAAGTTCTGTGCTGTGCGCCAGTCACACCAGATTTTTTTTTAATTTAGATAGAGAGATATAATATTATTTTTGCTTAGCTGTCGCACAAAATGACTGAATGCTGTACACCAATAATTTGTTAATTAATATAATTTTTATTTTTCCTAATCAAGCAGCAACAATCAATAAGTAATTAAGATGGTAAAAAAGTCGCTTGTAATTGCAGAAAGAAATTAGCTTCAACCCGTAGGATGGGTTGGGGGTGGGGGGAGGGGGAGTTGAATTCTACTGACACTCCTCTCTAAAATAAAATAATTTGAATTATAAGTATATTAAATAGAACAAACGATTTATTCAAATATCAAATTTTCCATTTAAATTCAATTATATGTATCATTGAATTTGTTGATATCATTTAAAAAATTGTAATTCGACCAAATTATACATTATATATATTATTATCTAGATCTTGTTTACTAAAAGTCGTCTGCTCAATCTCGCAGTTCCGTATAACGACTTGTATTTTATTTTATGATTATGGTTTTAAATATACATATTTCCTTACTAATCATTTTAAACTTAAGCTTATGTAATTTCCTGAAATTTTACTTTATTTTTTTATTTAAATTTTATGTTGTATTTGGCGTTATTTATATTGTAAATATATTAATAAAAAAAAATTATATAATTTTTTTGATTTAGATGGGAGGTAAATTTGTCGCCAAAAAAACAACCCCGTTTTTTAAATAAAAATGTTTCCTTTCCATATACGTATTAGAAAAAGAACAAATAATCCTCTTTCACGTGTTTACCATTACACCAAGATGCATGTCTATGTTATTTAGCGCATAATCCAAGAATGTTAGAAAATTTATTTAAACAGGGTGTTTTTGAAATAGGCTGCCAAACCTCTGGAGTGGTTTTCTTATAATCTAATAAAGAAAAAAGTTCCTTATACCTTTGGTCCAAAAATGCTCCGTTTTCCCGCTAGCCGCCATTTTGTTTTTTGTTTTTTTGACTAAATTTGTTTTGTCTTTAGAATGGTTTGATTAATTATGGTGAAATTTGGTAAGAAACTAGGTCTTTACCTCAGTAAGTAACATGCAAAATTTCAGGCTTGCGGGAAAACGAAGCATTTATGGACCAATGCTATAAGGAATTTTTTCTTTATTAGAATATAAGAAAACCACTCTAGATATTTGGCAGCCTTCCTGATTTCGGACATCAACATAATCATTCGTTTTTATTTAAAAATAATAAATCCAATATAATTTACATGGGTGGTTTATCCTAATTAACCGGAAACGTTTATTTTGTTTTTATCAGTGATGTTTTATTTCCAGGACGATTGGTTGTTATCGTCATCGGCTTATTCACCCTCGTTATAGGAATTGTACTAAGTTGTGTCCCTTGGGTCGACTACATCATCCTCAAGGTGAGCTTCACCACTCAAAATATTTCTTAGCTTATCGTCGATAATACTTACATAAATCCCCTCTCAACATAAATTAGTTATGGAAATTTGTTGTTGTTAAAGGAAATGAAATTTTATTCTTTATCAGCCTGATTTTTCTTGAAGAATATATATATATATAGCCTTATATATGCTGGGTTTTCATTAAAAAAAGTTTACTTCTTAAATATTAAAATTCACAATTTATTCAGTGTTTTTATTTCTTCAATGCTTAATAAGCCTTGTAGGTAGGCAACACAAAGTGTTTGTTAAATTATTCTTTTTTTTAATTATTATAATTTATTATTTTTTATTTATTATTATTTTTAAATAAGAAAGTAAATTCAATTTGCTCTTGCTAATAAATGTTTGAATGACTTTAATTTCCCCTCACGAAATTATATTAAAGTTATGAAGATGAAGTTGACTAAAATTATTTTCCATCTTTTTGACATCTTCTGAGCCTATATACCCTGGTACATTTGAAATAAATACGAACACCGGGAGTCTAGCTATATTTTGTTTATTTTAAAATGGAATCAATATTGATAATATTTTTAGACAATTTAGAATACCTGATATATTAAAAAATTCGTGTTTGGTTGCTGCCAAGCAGAATTTTTGAGCTCCCTTTTAGAGGCAATTAATCAAATATTAATTAATGACTGCAATTTGGATTGTCTGAGTATAAAAAATTATTTTCTGTCATCCATAGCACAGGAGAATAAAATTCAAAATTTTGTTTTTCAAGGAAACAATATTCCATAACGGACAGAAAAGGAAAGATAATTATAAAATTTTCAAAATTTTGGGGAATGATACGACATTATTATTATCTACATATTTGTCTTTATTTTATTTAGAGCCTAAATTGTAATTTTTAATTATTGTATTTCTATGAAACTAATATAGTTCACATTAAATAGAATTAAATTAACTTTTCCTAAAAAAAAGAAAGTAAAAATTGTTTCGATTGATTTGTCTACTGTACTCGGGTTCTAATACTTTACCGACTTCAGTTTTCTCCAATTTTATCAAAAAAAAAAAAAAAAAAAAAAAAAACGAGCTCCAGCTCGGTCAACCCGGAACTATAACAATAATTGAGGAGCCAGAGTAAAATGTCTCTTCTAGGCCTCTGTGTCCATGAATGTCTTTTATTAAAGTCCTTTGAATGTGGATATTCAAAGAAAGAATAGTTGCAATAAAAACTAGTAGAAAAGGCCACCTTCTTTATAAATAACATATGAACAAGTTAATTGAATGATTATTTACAATAAATGACTTTAAATAAAAATAATTCTTCGAATTTCAACTTGCAAGCAAACAAAATTGTTTGCCTATGTATGGCTTTAAATAATATTTATGCAAAAGTTTCCAGGGGAAAAAAATAATGAAAGAAAAACATTAATAAAATTTTATAATAAAAAAAAATATATTGTCTTTTACTTGATGTTTTTACCTCGACATAATTCTGCCAATATCTTTCCAAGGATAAAATTGGCAACAATCAAAATAAATTGCAACCTTCATTATTAAAGGCCTGACTATAATTATTCATTATAATTTTGAGGGACTTGACAAATCGATGACTTCATTATATGAATGGTGAAATAAATCTAAATATCATTGCAGTCAATGATTGCATTGGCCAAAACCATTTTTTGGTTATATGAAGAATTAGCTTAGAGACATGTGAAAGTAGAGGTGTTAATTTTGAAGCCAACATCTTTTGTTAGCTTGCGACGCGCCCTTAATGCCCTAAGTTTCAAATAAGTGCAAAAAGAAAAAGTATTATTATTATCAAACGCCTTTCATTTCATCAGCCTGTTCTTGTGTCTGGATAATATTTTCTAGTTCATTTTTCAAGCCCTAGAGATCGAAAATTTTGTATAGTTCTAAAATAAACCAAATTGCTGAAATACTTGATTTCAATTTAAACGATAAAATACCCACATACAAATTATTTTATTTAAACAACTTTTGTTGGTTATTTTTGTATTATTTACAAAACCTTAAAAAAATAATAATAAATTAGCTAACAAATAAAAAAAAACTCAAATATAGAAGTCTAATTTTTTCGGCAGGGTTGAAGGAAAAAACAATTGTATTTTTAAGCGCGTTTTATTTGACCTTAAATTTCTAAGGCACTTCATCAGAGGTTTAACTCACTCCAAAACATTGTATATTCACAGCCAACGTAACATTTGCCAACAAACAATATCATCCCGATCACGGCCTACAATGTTTTGGAGTGAGTTAAACCTCTGATGAAGAAGAGCCTCCAGTGTCTTCGAAATTTTTTTTATAATATAAGCTCAAATAAAACTCGCTAAAAAATACAATTGTTTTTTTCAGTCACGACTCGAAAAAATCTTCTATATTTGAGTTTGTCATCTCGGCGTAGTGACTCTACAACAACAATTTAATTTAAAAAAAATATATATTTAAAATGCTCTGAAAGATGGAAATAACTTTTTGACTTGTTGAAAATATATTTTTTGTATACACTAGTAAGGATTAATTTTTTAAAATTAAGATCTTTTTTGGTATCTTTTTGATATATCGATATTTTTTTGGATAGTGACAGGCGTAGGCACGGATTAATGAAAATTTGTCGGTGGGGGCGTTTTTTTTTGTTTTTTTTTAAGGTCTTTTT
Organism: Euborellia annulipes; assembly: GCA_023213315.1. Lineage (NCBI taxonomy): Eukaryota > Metazoa > Arthropoda > Insecta > Dermaptera > Anisolabididae > Euborellia > Euborellia annulipes. Next base: position 18,330 of record JAKCPI010029874.1, on the reverse strand, counting down.
CGGCATTGAAGGCCATTTAGATCCCATCCCTAATTATTTAAATTGATTGGTAGCCAATTCAATTTAAATAAATTTTTGTTGGATGGGACGCGATGGGAACCCGGTGGGGCGGTGTTGGTTCGAAGATTCAATTTACAAGAAGGCCTCTCTGGGGGATGGACATTTTTTAAATAATACCTTCAAATGCTAGCACAGTTAAGGTGATTTGAGACTTAAAATAAATGTAAAAATATATTTTAGACAAAAAATCATAATTTCTTTAGATGACTAGTTTTTGAAATTTTCAATTTTTTCTCGGAGGGGGTGGGGGTGGTCGCCCCGCACCACCCCTGGGCATACGCATCTTGATTTGTCTGGCATACTGTAAGAGCTTGTTTTTTATAAAAACATATGCAAACCAATTAAGATTTTTTATTTTAGTGTAAAATTCATTATTTTAATATTTTCTTTATCATACATGAATACAAATATTTATTTTTTTCGAAAATTAAAAATTTTTCCATTACAAGTCATGTATTAGCAGTTTGAATTTTAATAACACTTAGATGGTATTAAGAGTGATTAAAATAATAGTTTTTCCATCTTTGGTCGAAGAAAGAGTGAATAAAAAATGTAAGACATTGAATGATGTCTGTATTATTATTATTATTAGTATTACGAAACAATTTCAAACCATTAGAAATGATCTATAGGAATTCACATCACATTAAAAAAAAATATATATTAATGGCTTCCCTCAAATAAGTATATTTTTATTTTAAAGTGTTAACTAGAGTTGAAATTTTCTAGGTCAGGGTTGCTCAAACCCTTGTTTAGATATTGTAATTATTTAACAAAGGCTTGAAAAATTTTTTGTTATTATTATAAAATTATAAAAAGTTAAGATTCATTCTAAAATATTAATATTTGAATCTAAAGCCTATTTATATTTTATAATTATAATTGTATCAATCAATGATTTAAAAAAAATTTGAGTTCGAAACAATGACAAGAGTAATTTATTTTAGTTGCAGTGAGAGTTATAGGTTTATTATAGTTATGAAATTATTTTAAGGACTCGGTTTCACAGGTGCCCATCAATTAACGTATCCAACTTTTATCGAACATTTTTTGAGGGCAAAATTGCTTGGAGGAAATATTCAAATGAAAAGAAAAGGATTATTTATTTGACAGTTTATCTTCTTATTAGTATTGAGAATTTTCATTATTAATTATAAAAACAAAATTATATTATATAATATTTGTAAAGACATCGCAGGAATTATTTGTTTTAAATAAAATAGACAAGATAAATATTAAATTAAAATTTTCAATTTATACAAGGTGTAATAAAATTTATTAAATTATATAAAAATGAAATCAAATATTCTAAATTACATAATAAATAAAAATGTGGTGTGATAGGGCCTAAACAACGATTTCTTAACATAATTAATTTCTCTCCGTGAATTTTTTTTGAAAATGTATTGAACGAGATTTAATTATTCAAAAGCCTGATTAACCAGATAGTAAGTGTACAATTGAGATTTATACATGCTGATAGGCCCAACATCCCCTGACCCCGTGAAACGAACCCGGGATCTCCAGCATTCCAATGCACCAGGCCATCGAACCTTTGCGACTAGAGATCACAGGTTCGATTCACGGGAGCCAGATGTTGGGCCCAGAATCAAAAATAAATCTCTTATTTAAAAAATAATTACAAGGAGAGAGAGAAGGTAGGCAGCCAAAAAAGTATTTAAGTTATGGCAACATTTAGCTAATTGGAAAACACTGAAGCTAATTGATTGGGACTGGTACTTTTAATCCAAACTCTTTCTGTCCATATAGATATCAAAATTAAATATCAGTATTTTCTAAATACCATTTTTAAACAGATATATCCAAAAAAGATACTTTGATGTTTTTCCTTTAATAATAAAAGCGAGAATCTATATAAAGCTTATTCTTTCAAGATGTTGCATGGCGTGAGATTAAATTAATTTTTTTGTAGATATAGTATAAATATATTTGAATGAAACCCTTAATATATATTCTGAAAGAATTATCTCCTCATAAAACCGGTTGTTTTTTTTTAATGACTTAAAATTTGAATTTAAGAATACCTTTCATTCATTTTTGATGTAAACATCGGTGTTATTAAAATTCGATAACGAATTGCATCAGAGTTGATGAGTTGGAAACCGGATCGTTCGGAAATAATAAGTGGAACCAGAAGAATTTTTTTCTATAATTTATTTGATGTCAAAAAAAAGAAATGAAGTGTTTTTTGAGTAGAGGCTTTCACAAAAGGAATGCATATTAAAAAAAAAAGATGAGTGACATTTATAGAGGAATGAGATAAAAGATAAAAGACGTCTTTCATAGACAAATTATCTACAAACGTGAAAAATTATATTCTATTAATATTAGTGATTAGCAATTCGAAAATTAGGTGTCGGGTAGGAGGGGGAATTTTATGTAACATGTTATAATGCATGAAAATTAAAATTTGTATAAGAGAGCAATTGAGGAGTGGAATCTCGAGCCCTCTGAGCCTCCCCTCTTCGCAATTGAGGTTTTGAATAAGATCTAATTTTTAAAAATAAGGTCCATATTATATTTTGAAAAAGTGAAACCAAAATAACTGGTTTCCTAAATTGGAGTCCTCGTATAAATTATTCAATAAATGAAAAAAAGATTATTTAAGAAATATTATGAAATAATGCAAATTAATAAATCAATATCGATAGGATTCATGCGTTCTGAATTAAATGGAACATAGAGAGAACTTCCATCCCTCCATCACAAAGAAAATGTTCGAATTGAGTGCACTTCTTTAGAGGAGATATCTAGCTGTTAATATAAATAAAATATTATTATAATATATAATAATATATTATTATAATATATTATAATATTATATAATACTAACCGGGAGGGGGGCTTCGCCCCCTGTACCTCCTAAGCTGGCTCGGGCCAGCCTGCGGCGGACCCTCGCCTTTTCTTAATTATGAAAAAAAAATGATCATAACTATTCCAATCCAATTGCTGCTTGAGGATTTGTTTGCATTCATAGAATATACAAATGCAAAGAATACATAATTCTCTGTAAATTTCCTATGGGAGAAATCGTAACTTTAGGAATTAATAACTCAAATAGTTATACGATTTTCGGGATGAATATAATTTTCCTGTAATCCCTAGAAGGTCCTCTTTAAGCATAAAAAATTTCGTTTCAAAATTTCAACAGGAAGTTGCCCAAATAGAGACAGACAGACGGACATTAGCGAATTATATAAATAGATAATAACTATAATAATATATTATTCTATAATGATATTTATATGAAAATTACCAGCTACATTGAAAGAGCACTCAAATTGAATAATAATAATTTCTTTGTGATGGAGGAATTTTTTTCAGCTCTGAAAATCGTCTCAAATTGATTCATCAATAAAATAAACAAACATAGTGCCTGACGTTTTTTTATAAACCCTCTCCAGTATTTTATTTTGATTTAAAAAATCTTATTTGGCATTAATATTAATGAAAAATCTCACTGAGGAAATGTAAAAAAATCCTTAATCCACTGTTTAAATGCCTCTCCCTGAGGGAATGTTTTCGATTAGCAGATAAGCTTCCTATTCAAATGAACTATAAAACCTGATTTGGAGAATGTTAAACCACTTAAGAACAGAAGTTGTTCAATCTATAAATACCTACTTCCAGGCTATTTTTAACAACCAAAACAAAATAAGCTAGAGAATACTAAAATATTTAAATTTTTTTTTTAATAAACTTAAATATAGAAAATCTGATGTGACTTAACGCACAGGACATAACTTTCTCTTACCTTCAGTAATCGAAAGTTGCGTGCTGTGCTTGCCACACCAGATTTTGGTTTGCCATAGCACCTTAGCAACTTTGACGACTTGGGTTTTAGTAGCGAGAATATATCGCGAAAAAAATCCATTTTTTTCTCTTTTATGATACGAAAGCAAGGGGATATCAGGTTTAATTTTTTCACCACCCCTACTGTAAATTAAAGTTAAACTAAATTCTTGCTTTATTACAATTTATAATTTGTTGAAATTACCACACTGAAAATAATTGTAATTTAATATATTTCTTCTAGCTATCGATATTTTAATATTTCTTTTAAAATATTCGATAAATTGCAATATAAGAAATACATTTTTTTGACGGAATTGTTAAAATTTTATATTTTCATTTACTATAATAAATACCTCATCTCTTTATTTTCCGAGAGGTTCATTTTAAATTGAAAATTAATTTAATTAACAAGTTTTTATTTTTATTTTCTTTAATTATTTAAACCAACGACGTATTTTTCTGTTACAGCATCTGCGGTTATGGAATGGAACCCTCAGTTATCATTATTGGCAGAGGCCAGGGGTGGTTCGGTTCACCAAACTTTATTTTTTTAACATGACCAACCCAGATGGCTTCCTCAACTACGGAGAAAAGCCAAAATTAGTTGAAATCGGTCCCTATGTCTATCGGTGAGTTTGTATATTTTTTTGCCTTTAAACATATTAATTGTGTGTCCAATTAATATGAATAATTTTTTGGCTAGGGTGGGAACCGAACCCACCGGCTCTGGATTTCATAATAGAAAATATTCAGAAGGGCGGGGTATAGAACTATTAAAAAATAAACTTATCTTTTTAAATTCAACAATATCAATACAAATTAGTATACATTAAGGAAATCAAACATGGAAGTATTGATGTATTCCATAAAATTATTCCCATTTTAACAAGCTTATATAATTAATATCCTAGCATACATTTTGGCTAGCAGAAATTAACCGTTTAACGAAAAAAAAATCAAAATTCAGAACATACAAAGTTGACGTGTACAAATGTCATCAACCTTATTTGTTTATTTTATCCATATTGTAGATATTTGCCAATCAAACACTTCCTCAAATGAGAAAAAATAAGGTTTCTGAACTTGTTATTACACTCAACTCACTATGCTCATTAATCATTTATAATTGAGTTATAAGTCAAATGCTTATTTGTGAAAACTAACTTGTTTGACGGATTGAGTAAATTTGTTTGACTATGAGTTACAAAAACTTAATTTATTACAATTTCTAAATATTTATTAGCATAAAAAATGAAATATTAGCGGTTAATTAGTGAATTAATGTTCATATAAAGAATTTTTGGAATTTTTATAAATTCAAAAACAATTTCAGAATAGGTCTTGTCTTGATTGATGAATCAGTGAGTTAAATAAAAGTAAAATTATTTTTGTTGCAATTTTTGTTATTAATCCCTCCATTTGTCTGTTTCACTTATAATGGCCTTCTTATCTTATCTTCCTAATTCTTTCGCTCATCCTCAAGGCTATTATAATCTTAGTGAAATGTTCAAAATCCGGTTTTTGATAATAAATACTTGTTGTATTTTGTTTAAATCTTTTATGCAAATTTAATAAAATTAACGCTCCTAACTATAATGAATCTCTTGTAACTTTATATTGTAAATCTAAGAAATACCTCATCCTCATAAATAATTAAATTTGAGAAAATGAAAAGATTTATTTAATGGGAAAAGTTTTGCAAATAATATTGAATTATTTATATTTTAAATGAGATTATAATTTGAAAAAAATAAAGATAATTTTTCAATTTAGTCAAGGATTATGTCATTATTTAAAATTATTTTGATGATAAATTTGACAAATCAGGGCCGGTTCGTTTTGGAGAGGAATTAAAAAAAAAATATTAGAGATGTCTCCAGATAATTTATATTTGTCCTGGGACACTCTAAATTCTAATCCTAGAGCTTGTATTACATTAACTGGATTCCTAAACTAACATAACCCAATACTTAAAAAAAAAAATTAAAATACTATCAGTATATATATCACTAAATTACAACTAAACACACAATGTGATATGTTTGAATAGATTATTTATAAGTATAAACTGTTGATACGCATTTTATGTTAACTTTAGAATTGATAGAAATATGAAATAAGTACCAAGTGTTTACATCAATAAATAATCTATTGAAACATATCACCTTGTGTTTTTTTTTATTCATCAAATAAAATTAAGTTTCAACTAGAGATTTATTATATTTCTAACTAAAAAAGAGTTGATATAAAGAATTAAGTTCTTGTTTTTGCAAGCCATAATAATATATTAAAAATATGCTTCTTTGTACTAAAAAATAAGTTTTGGTAGTATCTGATAAAATTTTGGGTGATGAAAAATTTTGAAATGAAACATCAATTTCTAGAAAATAACACAAAAATCTGGTAATATGACATGTCTCCTTGAGGGCAATTTTATTTATAAATTTTCTCAATTCAAATATCTTCATTTATTCTATTAATTCAACAGTGAAATGTCTCCGTTTGCCTATGTACGGATGTCTTCTTAAAAGTGAAGAAATAATGCAAGATTGACATTTTAAAAAGTTCTGGAGGGATGAGAAGAAGGCCAGGATGATTAATTTTTATTAATTATTATTTGTCGAGGTTTCAAGGCCCATCTTCAGGTTACAAAATGTCAGGAAAAAGAGGTGCAAAAATATTCAATTTTTATGTTTCGGTCACCAATCCCTACCTTTTTCAGGACAATTTTTTATCAATACAAGTTCTTGAGTGTTATAATGTTTGCATAAATACCCGACAATATTTGTGTGTGTAAATTAATAGATCTGCTTGCTGGGGAGTTCGCTTTATAAGAGAAATTAAGCTCCTAGCCTAGCAGATCTATTAAGTGATACACACGCAAATTTTGTATGTATTGTAAAAATCAGAACAATCTAGGATTTGTATTAATATAATGTTTGTAAAGGAGGTTGCGATTGGCAACCGGATCGTCGACAATTAAAAAATAATATTTCTGTCTTCTGATTCTCCTCTCCTTAAGTCCCATCTCCATCGATTTTTACTTTTTTTTTATTAAATATCTCCTGGCTTTCTTCTCGATCTTTCAGAAATTAAAATCTCATATCTGCTCAGAGGTTAATTTCAATTTTATTTTTATTTTTAATGTACAAATTTTGAATTTTAATTAATGCATGTTTTAAAACATTTGACATCTCATACTATAATATTGGGATATGATTTCACTCAGGAAACATAGTGTAAGTTTAATGGATAAGTACACACGCGTAGTAATGTCGTTATGTCAAGTCATTGTTCACTATTTTACTTTTTTTCCTTAATGAGATGTATTTGAAGAGCTGTTTAGCTTAAATCAAGGAGTCGTGTGCAAATACTGATAATAACAAAAATTAGAGGCAACTCCCCCCGAATATTAACTTAATAATCACACATGATTATGCATACATAATGTTGCCGTCAAAGGAGGAAGCTGACCGCATTTTCCGTTATTTTTCACCTGCCATTATCCTATTAATGCTTTTTGTATTTCGTTAAAATATTGCGTCTATGTTTGGCGTTGCATATTCAAACGATGGACCTTTGCATAAATCGTTTACTTAATTTCAAGAACTCGCGGCCTGCACACTTAGTCATTAGAGGGAAAGTAAAGTGCAGTCTGTAAAGAGGCGAATGTCAAGTATTATTCAATGGCTAATTTGACTTTTATCTCGTAAAATATCTTTGGTTTAGGAGTCACTCTGGTAATGACCTAATGAAAGAGGCCATTGGCCAGGGTTTTCCCCCGAGAGAGTTAGTCTAGTTTTATTTTCGGGAGTAGGGCTAATTTTGAATGAAATAGTAATTATTAATTTCAATTATTAGTTTATATGTAAACCCACATCTCCAAAAAAAAATTATGTTCAGTCGGGGATAGCATTAGAGTTCGCGTCACGTCTTCGCGTGTTCTGGTGGTCCAGTGGGGGTCAAGAAAGCGAGCATGTACAGAGAGTATAATTATTGCTAAATTATGTTATTATTGGTAAAAAAAAAATTTCATAAATACTCTACACCCTTCTAACAATATCAGTGACAGGGCAGTAGATAGAAAACTTCCGAGGGGGGGGGGGGGGATTTGGGCGATCTGAACGATTACCGCCGGAGGAAATAAATAAACGAAAATGAATAAATTTTAAAAAATATAAAATATTTTTATAATTTCTAGCATTGTTTAAAATTTTAAAGCTCTCTATATATTATGAATTTTTTTGGTGGGGATATCGAGGAGGCAGAGATTGGACACCCCTATCCTCCCCTCCCCCTCTGACTAGGCCCTGATCAGTGCTTCAAAATCATTTGTTAACTCAAAGACGAGTTATATATTTGTTTTAAAGAAGCATATTTTTACTCTATTTTTTTCTTGTTTCTTATCAATTTCTGACCCAATCCGCAGGATTTTTAGTTGCTTAGCGATTCTCGAAGTGTTAGTGTCCTTTGGAGCCTATGGTTCAGAAATGAACTTGAACTTCATATGATTCGCCTTTTTAGTACTTGAAAGATTTAATAGAAAATAAATTATAAAATATTTAATCAATCTTATAATAAACTGAGTAATTATTTTTATTAATTACTTTTTTTTTTAGTATAAACTATGTAAATAATTATAATTTTATAGACAAAGTAAAGAAAAAAAAATTTTATAAATAGGGAAATCCCTGATTTGTTTATAAAATGTATAATTAAAATTTTATTTTATTCGAATGAGATGTTTAAAAAGTTGTTTAGAATTTTTATTACTTTTAATAGCTTGACATTGAACTTTCTCTAACTAAAATCAAAGTGTAAATGAAGAATCATTTTGGATGAAAAGATAAAAATATTATTTGCATATATTCCTCCTAGATGAATAATTTATTATTTGTTATTATATATTACTGTTTAAAAGTAATTATAGGGAAAAAACATTCGTTTATGGCAATGTTTTTCTTTCTTTGGGGTGGGAAGAAAAAAATGTTTTTTTACTGCGTGATTTATTGTCAGGTATAAACATATTTTCATTTTCTAAGAGATTAAAAGGATTGGGTAAAATTATTAGTAAAAAAGAAATACAAGAGAGGTGCGAGCTGTTGCTCTCAACTGAGAGAAAGAGAGAGGGAGAGCTTTGACTCTCTGAGCTCTCTTTAGAAGGTAGCAAATTAGAATTTCAAAAAATCAAAAAAGTACATCAGTAAAGTACTAGTACTTTTTGGTAGATTTTGTTCATTTTCACGCCTCAGTGGGGTGCCTAACTTAAATCTAAAATTTCAACCTCGTAGCTCATTTCCTTCATGCTTAAAAATGTCCACACAGACCAATTTGCGGGACCCACTTTTTTGGGCTCAGGGCACCTCAACAAATGTATATCCATCAAAATCTCGACATCGAATTTTTGACATGATCGCAATACTTTCTCTTTATATATATACTATTACGTAAGAGAAAGTTAAAAAGACAAAAATAAAAAAAAATACTATTTTTTGAATTTTTCTTTGTTTTATTTACAATTGAAATAAATAAGAAAATAGTAATTAAAATGGTAGATATCTAATTCAAACGTTTAATTTTTGAGACAAACAGATATATTTTTTTTCCTAACGCAATACTTTTCCTTTACTAATATTATATAGGCCTATAAGTAAGTTAAAATTGATTAGGCATCGACATTTATATTCCTTTTTTATTCCCGGTACATTTAGGGTAAGGACCTTAAAGGAGGAGGGGTAAATCTCCCCCTGCCCCCCCCAGACAGCGGTCCTTTTTGAAAGTAAATAAAAATACGGTCCTGCCCATAAGCGAGTTTGAACTCAGAAAACTAAGCCTATAAATTATTTCAATACGAATATTAAATAAAAAAATGTTTTGATTTAATAAGAGTGAAATCTTATTATAAGAAAAAATGAATTCCTTATTATTAGGCCTACTCGTATTCCATAATCCGTATTCCCAAATTTTGGTTCTATATCCCAAGTTAATACCCTAACTACCGAGCTAGAATACAAAGAAAGGGGATTGATGGCAGCGCGCGCAATCCATTTCGAATAACCGACGACTTGGAACGAAATTTTTTTTCTTTCTATTCAAAAACCAAAATTTAATTTTATATTGTTTTAATTTAACATTTTTTTTTTTTTTTTTTATAATATACGCATTAAAAGTTATTATTTGAACTCTTTGAATTAAATACCTAAAAGAATTAAATGTTAGATTAATTTATTAAGCGTTAAATTCGTTGTAAAAATTAACACTTTTTTGATAAAAACTTAAACATACATTCTTTTAAATATGATGTAAATATATTCCTATCGGCTCTGTCGCATCTTTTGTATAAACAAATAAAAAAAAAGAATTTATTTATATTTCTCATCTTGGAAAAAAATTATTGGAAACTTTGAAAAATTTATGAGATCAGATTCAGAATTTAAAACAATAATGAATAAATTGAAATTAGCTAATTGTTAATTATCAATTGAATGAAATTTAGACAGTCAAGGGGAGCTAATCGAAATCAATTAGCATAGCCTAAACAGAGGAGTCCCTTGTAAAATTATTTATGCCTTGGGTCCCCTGCAACTAAATTTTCACGAAAAATTTCATTGATATACTTTTTAAAGAGCATCAATAAAATAGTTGATTTATGAATTTTAAACAAAATCGTTGGAGCGAATTTTGAAAAAATCGAAAAAACTGAAAAAGTACGTTAGTACTTTTTAGCCGATTTTGTTCAGAAGCTTATTTTCACCCCTTGGGGGGGGGGGAGGGGGGTGCCTAACTCAAAAATAAAATTTCAACCTCCCAGCTCTTTTCGCTCATGAGATATTTTGTTCACAGCAGACGGACAGACACACAGACAAACCAATTTGCGGGATCCACTTTTTTTGGACTCAGGGGACCTCAAAACATGTATATCCATCGAAATCTCGACATCGAATTTTCGACATGTTCGCAATACTTTCTCTCTATTTCATATATAGGGTAAGAGAAAGTGTCATGTGGAGGACAGCAGCCAGAAACGTAGCCTCTATTTAATAAATTTAATAGACTCCTTTAAACAAAACGTTTCGGCTAATTTAATTACGCCATCTTTAGTTGTTGTAGAGTCTTATGGGAAATAGAGTTGTACAACAACTGAAGAAACTGGAGTAAATAAATTAGCCGAAACGTTGGTTTTAAGGAGTTTATTTTATTAGAGGCTCCCTTCCTGGCTGCTTTCCTCCACATCACACTCATTGATATCTCACAGCCACATCCCATCAATTGGAACTTTAAAATTATGAATAATTATCAGTCGAGGTTATAAATTAATTAAAATACAATAAAAATTTGCCATCGAAAATATCCATATAAATAGTCTATAAATTTTAATAATAAATTCATTTAAATTCCAAAGAACTCGTTTGCTAAATTGGATGATCTCTTTTTATATATTTTTAGAATAATAATTCCGACCTTGTAAAATAATTTTAAAATAACTAATAATAGAATTTTAAAATAATTCATGCCGACGCCAAGGTTTGTATATAATCAAAGAAATAAACTTCCCGGAGGCTTTCCTTAATGGACTGTAATCATTATGCATCAATTTTAGAGTGAAAAATGTACTTCATTACGCTAAATGACCTGCAATTTGATGATGAGCGACCTACTGAATTAAGCATAAGGTTATTAATTTAAATGTCCCGTTTATCACCAAATTTTGTTAAAAAATTTTATAATTTGTGATCTTTTCAATTGGAATATTTTTCTTTCTCACGAGGTTAAGTTCTAAATATATGAATGAGTTGTTTATTTACCAATGGGTGAATTGGTCATTTCGGTTGCCTATTCTCCAGACGTCAAAATAACAACGTAATTGCCCCTTCTGATAAAATATCATTTTTACTTTCTCTTACCCTATATGAAATATATAGAGAGAAAGTATTGGGTCATGTCAAAAATTCGATGTCGAGGTTTTGATGGATATACCTGGTACATTAAGGTGGCCCTTATTTTCAACTTTCTAAAAGTTTAGTTACCACCCGCCTATCTTGTTCCAATCAATAAAAAAACGATATGTGCCAAAATTTGGCTCAATCGAATAACTGCGAGGTGACCCTCATCGACCATGAATTTTTGAAATCTTCTCTCAGAAGGTAATATTTTCATATAATTGTTTTTTTTTTTTATTTTATTTTCTGGCAGATAACAATAACATTTTGACAACATATGAAAATGAAAAATAATTTATTTTGCGGATCGATGCCGAAGACCGTAAAAATTACCCAACTGCCACTAAACCTTCTCTTAGGAAAAAATAATATTCAATTTTTGTTCGTTCACATATTTATGTTTTGATTATATATAAAGTTTTGGAATAAAATTAGGGGATGGGAGCAGAAAAACTTTGACTTTCTGAAAATACCCCATAACTAAGGGCCACCCTAACATGTTTTGAGGTTCCCTGGGTCTGTGTGTGTGTGTGGACATTTTTTACTTTTTATTCAAGGTGATTAATTGTAATTTTATATTCCAATTTCTTGATTTTAAAATTCTAAAACAAATCTATGGGGAGATACCCCATAGATTTGTCAGAAACCTGAGTCTCGCACGCAAAAAAAAAAAAAAAATAGGTCAAATGATTTGCACTTGAGGGAGAAAAAAATTTAGTCTCCCTAAAAAAAGGTAAAATGAAAAAAAATTTTTTATAGGAAATACAAGTTTCGGTTTCGGTTACGGTTTCGGCCGAAACTTAGTTTCGCCGAATATTCGGTTTCGGTTTCGGCTGAAAATCTTGTTTCGGTCGGACCCTAATCCTAAAGCTCTTCCTGTCATTATAATTATTTCCTCTTTCCCCATAGATTTGTTAATAAATAATTCGTCAATTTGTCAGCGACGAACATTTGCCTTGAATGTTTCTTTGTTTCTAAACAAAATTGAAAGAGGTCAATATTTCATAAATGTTTTTATTTTTTGTTTATTTCAGATTGTACATAGGGAGGGTTATATGCCTCTCTTAGCCAATTGCCATCGATCACCCCTGGTCAGAATTTTCAATGTCGGAAATTATTAATTACAATATAGTTTCCTATTTATAAATCAGTCGACTAGTTTACTTATGAAAGAGATAGATATTTAATTATAATTAAGTCAGAATACATCAGAAATGTGTTCGAGAATCGTTTATTACGACACAACACAAAGTCGCACTTTTTGTTTCTTAAATTATGTCATGTAAAATTTTCGTCCGGGACACATCGTCCCGTCCCCCGGATCTCGGCTTATGAAATTCTGCACTCTTTTTATTTATTAATTAGTATATTTTCATTATATAATCTTATGAAGCAAGATTTGTCACCAGATTTTATTCAAAACTTTCCCTTAGGAGCTCAGCATCCGGCCCCTTATATATAATTAATAAAAATAAGAATTTATATTTTATAATTATTTATTATTTCAAATTGGAACGAAAGTTTCTAAAATAAAAATTATGTCAAATGCAATCAAGCCTCTTGCAATTTTTTAAATTTGTATTTGAAAATTTTCTCCAATTTCCCATTTGAAATAAAGAGGTCTTTATTTGACTTGGCGTTATTTTCCAGGTCTGGATGTTGAAATTGCAAAACAAAATTGTTTGTATATATAGATATAATCAATATTAATTATTATAATTTTTAAATATTATTTATCGCTTGCTTATTCTATTTCTTATAGGAAAAACTGGAAACAATGCTAATAAGAATTATTTATAATTATTAATACTCTTAACAAAATGAGTATATTAAAAATTGCTGGTGGATCGAGTGACCATATTCCTCCGGGGACCCGAACTACGGAAAGCACACGGATGCCCCTGATAGGCTAGAGATTCTTGGTTCAACTTCAGGGAGACAAATTGTCACTCGATCCACCAGTAAAAAAATACACTTTCAGTAGGCCTATATATAAATAAGTCCTAGCAAAACCAAAAATTTCAAGGCATATATTGAATATTAATTCTAATTCAAATCATTAAGTTTTGTATCAAAAAAAAAAAATTTCTCTTCGTCTACGCGCCATCCATATTTTATTTATCCCGGTAATTCAAAAGACCTCGCCTTCCTCGAAATACATTTTTACAGGCAATATATTTTTTAGAATTCTCATTGCCAAGATTCGGGAGAATTTAATTTTAGGATTCCAGAATATTTTCCCACATCTAATCAAAAGAATTTTCTTTATAGCCATCATATAATAATTTTTATTTTGTTAAAAGAAATAAAGATGGAATCTAATAATTGTAGTTTGTTATAATATTTCCAATCAAAATTCCATATATGTATGTAATCAATTATAATTTATAAACTATGCATATAATTATTAAAAAAAATATTTTAATTTATAAACATCAATTAACGAATATGATCTACCTTGAAATTTTTTTTCTTGACCTCAGATCTTTTTTTTTTTAAATCGATAAACAAAAGCATTTTTAAATAAACGATAACCTCTGACCAAATCTATGAATATCTAATTATCAACGTCATAATTACGATTAATATCATTGAGAAGACTGATATCTTGGTGACGTGCAAACAGGGCCGTTCCTGGGTAAGTTGTCGCCTCCGTGCCAGGTCATTTTTGGCGCCCCCCCCCAACTAAATTATGGAAAAAAAATTTTTTTAAGTGATTAGACCTGTACTGATTTTCATGTTTAGTGAATGCTACGGTAGCTTAGATTTTGATAAATCTTTCTTTCCTCCACGCGAACTATCACTATCCTCTTTTTCATAGAGAAGGAAAATAAAAAAAATATTTATTTATTCAAATTACCTCCTAGCTCAATTCTTTCATGATTTCAAATGAACTCTGTGTGTGTGTCTGCTTATTACTGAACACAGACGAAAACACATTGTTTAAATGAAAGCATAAAAGGATTGAGCTAGTAAGTTGAAATTTTATATTTAAGTTAGGCACCGTTTCGGACACTCAAAATAAGCTTTTGAACAAAATCGGCCAAAAAGTATTAGTACTTTACTGTACTTTTTCAGTTTTTTCCAATTTTCTCAAAATTCGCTCCAACGATTTTTATTAAAATTCATAAATCAATTATGTTTTAGATGCTCTTTAAAATGTATATTTTCATTTTGACCTTGAAACCTTTTTAACATGTGAAACTATATATTGAAATTGCAATGGACTTAAGAAATAGAGGGAACAAAATACACAAAATTTTTATTTTACTAAATTAAAGCCCATTTCATGCAGATTATTTAGAAAAAAAAATTTCTTGAAAATCTCATTCCCTTTTAGAGATATCGGCTTTAGCGCTAAGCCATGTTTGCGTTTTCACAACTAAAAAAAATCAACAATATGAATTTTTTTTTTATATTTTAGGATTAACTGAGATTCGTGATATTTTTTTTTTGTAATTCCTTATTGTTCAAAGAACCTACCATAAAAATTGGTTGGTGGTCAAATAAATAAATGAGAAATTATTTTCTCTTCCATGTCACATTTTGTTTGGCATTATCGAAGCCGCGGAAGGTGAAAAAATCAAAACTTTAAGTGCCATAACTCGAAAACTAATTGAGATAGAAAATCGAAATTTGGTGCTGTTACTTATCTCTATACATAGAACAAACATACCAAGTTTCATAAAAAACTGAGATTTTGGGTGAAATGGCCTGGTTGAACTTACGTGGAATGACCCAAATGTAAAATTAAAAAATGTTAAATATTTAAAAATTCGGAAGTGCTAGCAACCAAACCGTATTTTTCCCTGGACCAGTTTTTTATACTGAATCGGTATATGTAAGTATTATTTTTCTACGACCTTTAGTTCAGGCCGTACTTTTTTTGTGTACAGATGGACGGACGGTCGGACAGACAGACACCGGAGTCTCTACATAAGCTCTCTTTCCCTTAGTACCACGTACTTGTGAAGCAAATTCATTCGTTTATATTTACATGTTTTTTTAATGACGCCTCACAGTGGTTCCAAATCCCGAAAACGTGGCCAAAAGTCCAAAAAATCTGGTGTGACTGGCGCACAGCACACAACTTTCTCTTACCCTTCGGTAAGAGAAAGTTGTGCACTGTGCTGGTCACACCAGATTTTTTGGTGTCGAGATATATTTAGTTTCCCATAGCACCTTAGTTTCAAACTTGCATTTTAAATGTTGATTGCTTGAAATAAACTATGGTTATTTTTCAAAATTTTAATCTCATATTTGGACATTTTATACACAATATAGAATCGTAAATAAATACAAAATTTCATAAGAATTGGAAAAAAAAATTTAAATGCGTAAAAAGTTCCAAAGGGGACCCCCTTTTGAATCGAAATTAACATACAAATCCCTATAGGAAATTAACATTGGCCAAATGCGAAGATAAGGTAGAAAAATTTAAAACGCGTAGAAAGAGAGAAGATAGTTTTGTGAGAGAGAGAGATATGTTTTCTCCGAAAAAAAAATGGGCGTTTAAATAATAATTGATTTTTAATCTAATAAAAAGAAAAAGATTTAAATTCGGTTACCATGGCAACCATTTATTTCTCCTATCTTTCCTATGAAGCACAAGAGTAAAGTGTGCTTCAAACAATTTTGAGGGCAAAACGAGAATATACATTTGAAAGAGCATCTAAAAAATAATTGATTTTTGAATTTTAATCAAAATCGTTAGAGCGAATTTTGAGAAAATCGAAAAAAACTGAAAAAGTACATCAGTAAAGTACTAGTACTTTTTGGCCGATTTTGATTAAAAGCTTATTTTGTCGGTCCCGGGGGGTATTTAACTTAAATATAAAATTTCAGCCTCATAGCTCAATTCCTTCATGCTTAAAATTGAACACACACAGACACACACACAGACAGACAGACAGACAGACAGACCATGTCGCGAAAACCACTTTTTTGGATTCAGGGGACCTCAAAACGTGAAGATCCATCAAAATCTCGACATCGAATTTTTGACATGAAACCAATACTTTCTCTCTATATATATATTACATATATACATAGGTAAGAGAAAGTAAAATAAAAGTAAATTCAGGGGACTTTTAAGCCCTAAATAGTTTTATTAATATATTTACGGTTAGGAACGACCGTTTTTGGGAGTCATATGCACTTATCTGGCTCTCAAAATCTATTTGAATCTAAGCGTTTTTGACAACAATCGGGAGCTCTCTCCGAACGCAAATAAGCATCCTTTTCTATCGCTCTCCATTCGTCAAATGAAATCAAAGACTGAAAGTAAGTAAATTTCAACAATGTAAAAAAAATGCAATAAATTTTGATAGTTAATTAATAGGAGCATTTCAAATAACGCCTTATTTTTTTTTTCCATTTCGGAAATCATAAAAATTCAAAAGTCAAAAGTGAAAAGTCCCACGACATCCCACTCTCAAACAACTTTTCCTGCCTTTTGTAATCCTTCTTCATTAATAATATTAAAAAATTAGCTGCACAGACTTGCACATTTTTTTTTTTTATTCAATTTTTTTGGAATTTGAATATTCATCTGATGAAGCATATTAATGTTATTTAAACTAATGTTATATGTAATCCGTATTAAAAATATTGAATAAAATATTGTAATTAAATTATTTTGACCTAAATAAATGTGTCTGGACCCCCACAAATGTGTCGTATTAAACAATATGTATCATTTATGGCCAATATGGCCTAAGATGCAGAAAAAGACATAAAAAAAAAGAAAAATTATTTTGTTATTAATTAATTTAAAATACGAAATCGGCGACCTCGATAACCCGACAATGCCAATTTTGATTGAAATCGAATTATTTTTTTTTAGTTCCCCATATTGGTTCCGCCATATTTTTTTTCTGAAAAAATAATATCAAATTCTAAATCAGCGACCTCAAAAACCCTTGTGTACTGAATTTCAGAGAGATTAAATAACGTTTTCGACTTTTGACCACGTTTTCGGGATTTGGAACCACTGTGCGCCTGTATGATTTTGTTTTGAATTTTTTTCAAATTTAACGAAAATTTTCTTTTTCTTCGTTGATTATTTCGAAAACTATTCAGTTTTCAAAAAAATGTCAAAGAATAAAAACTTTTTTAAAATAGAGTAATTTATCATAATATAACAAAAATTGAAAATTTTATAATTTTTGAAAAAAACTTATTAGGTAAAGTACTACTTCCAGGTGAAGTATTTACTCCAAAAGTTGATATAAATCTACAATTTAAGGTAAGGAATATATACCAAATTTCATCGATCTGGCTGCTTGCCTTTTAAGCTATCGTGTTCACACATACACACACACACACACACCCAGATATAATTCCAAAAGAATATACGAGAAAGTCTCGGGGAACTCATTCATTCCCCTTTTATGTTTTTAAATAAAAAAGCTATTTAAAATTTACATTTATTTAACAATTTTTTTTTTTATTTTTTTTTTTTTTTGAGGGCGACATTCTTGTACCCCGGGGGGCGCCATTCAATATAGTTACG
>JAKCPI010029872.1:0-12646 GCA_023213315.1 Euborellia annulipes | reverse complement strand
ATAAAAGAATCTACTTTTTGAGGAAGTTTACTCGTCTTTCACTTCAGGTGGATAAGGTGAGTTATGATTAAAAACAAAATGTTTTTTTGTATGTTGGGATTTTTATTGCGACTGTTTTTTCTGCAGATTATCACAGTTTCGGGGTCAAATTCCCCATCTTCAGGCTGAAACAACATACATATCATCACAATTTTGCTCACAAATGATGTCAAATTCTTTATAATTGAATTATAGCGTTATGATTTGTACAAAAGCTAGTGAAATAAAGAGATTTTTCTTTTTTTGTTATTTTGTTAAAATAAAAATTTTCTTTGCATTTAGATTAACAACCAAAAAATTTTTTATACAAATAACGACAAACAATTGGGACATTTGGCATCTTAATAAAAAACCCCTCGTATGACATTGAGGAAATTCAACATTTCCAATTATCATGAAAAATGGACCTGGGTTATTGTAGGTAGGTGGTTGATAATTATATATGTCGTAGACAGATCGTGAAATTAGACAGTTCATGAACTGTCTAGACATTTCATGAACTGCAGCCAGATCGTGTAATGGTCAAACAGTTTCATGATCTGGCTAAAAATTTTAGACAGTTCATGAAATGCAATTGGGCCTTAGACAGATCGTGTATTGCTCGAGAATTACATGAAATGTCTAAATTTTTTAGGCAGTTCATGAACTGCCTAACAGCAGTTTTGCCGATCGTGTACTGTTTGTAAAGCAAATAAAGATCTCGAAAAAAGTCAATTTTTTCAATATTATTATTATTATCGATTACTAAATTTTCCAAATCTTGCTCACTTTGTAAATCTTGAGTTAAGGTGCGCGTCTCGGGGTTCTAATTTTGGGAGATTGCGGCCACAAATTTGAAGCTATCTACCTCAATTTTTTTTAATTAGTTATTTAAAATGTCTACAACTTATAGAAGCCCTTTTTTTTGATTTTCGAAAAAATAAAATCAGTTGCTTTTTGGCATCCGAGGTGACAGGACGCAAATCAAAAGGCCCTCTTTCAAGTGATTTATTTTCTCAGTTTTTCTTTTCTGTGATAAGCTCATTAGTAGAATATAAAAGTGAACGTTTGAGTGAGGTGGATGAGTGTAAATGATTCGGGGGGCGTCACCAAATGTTCATGGATAAGAATAAGGCTGAAATTATCCAACCCATGTGGTTGATTGAAGAAAACGCTATGATCTTTTTTACTGAAGTTTGATTAAGACCTCCTAATCCACCAATTGTCATTCTCAACATTACTAAAAAGAAAATCAAATATATATCAAGCTTTTCTAAGATATAACTCATCAAAATTTATACTTGTTTAAAGAGTACTGGAACATGAGATTTACACCTTAAAAATATAATTTTCTTCAATACGATTTAAAAAAATCTGGTGTGACTGGCGCACAGCACACAACTTTCTCTTACCTTCGGTAATCGAAAGTTGTGTTCTGTGCTTGTCACACCAGATTTTTTGTGTCGACATATATTTAGTTCCCGACATGACAGTATGGAACATATGAATTGAGATGTAAAATTTATAAGTATGGGAAAATATTTATATTTTGTTACCATGGCAACCATTTCTCCTATCTTCCCTATGAAATACAAGAGTAAAGTGGTCTTCAGAAGATTTCAATCGCAAAATGAGAATATACATTTGAAAGAGCATCTAAAAAATAATTGATTTTTGAATTTTAAAAAAAATCGTTGGAGCAAATTTTGAGAAAATCGAAAAAAACTGAAAAAGTACATCAGTAAAGTACTAGTACTCTTTGGCCGATTTTGATTAAAAGCTTATTTTTCCGGTCCCGGGGGTGTTTAACTTAAATATAAAATTTCAACCTCGTAGCTCAATTCCTTCATGCTTAAAATTGAACACACACACCCACCCACCCACCCACCCACCCACACACAGACAGACCATGTCGCGAAAACCACTTTTTTGGATTCAGGGGACCTCAAAACGTGTATATCCATCAAAATCTCGACATCGAATTTTTGACATGAATCCAATACTTTCTCTCTATATATATATTACATATATACATAGGTAAGAGAAAGTAAAAAAAAAATTACTGTTTTTATGTAAAAAATAAAATTTTTTTTTTTAGATTTATTGCATTAAATTACAAACAGTACACGATCGGCAAAACAGCTATTAGGCAGTTCATGAACTGCCTAAAAAATTTAGACATTTCATGTAATTCTCGAGCAATACACGATCTGTCTAAGGCCCAATTGCATTTCATGAACTGTCTAAAATTTTTAGCCAGATCATGTAACTGTTTGACCATTACACGATCTGGCTGCAGTTCATGAAATGTCTAGACAGTTCATGAACTGTCTAATTTCACGATCTGTCTACGACATATATATATATGTTTAATAATAATAATAAAAAAACATTACTTAGGTTTGTGTGCATGTATAATTTATCATAAAAATAAAACAAAAAATGAAAAATTGTTTAGCTAAAAAATGTAAAAAAGAAAAAACTAACAAAAAAGAAAAATCTCTTTATTTCACTAGCTTTTGTACAAATCATAACGCTATAATTCAATTATAAAGAATTTGACATCATTTGTGAGCAAAATTGTGATGATATGTATGTTGTTTCAGCCTGAAGATGGGGAATTTGACCCCGAAACTGTGATAATCTGCAGAAAAAACAGTCGCAATAAAAATCCCAACATACAAAAAAACATTTTGTTTTTAATCATAACTCACCTTATCCACCTGAAGTGAAAGACGAGTAAACTTCCTCAAAAAGTAGATTCTTTTATATATATATAAAAAACTCGTTCAATCCATTAATTCAAAATTTTTATTTAATTTCTTGACTGCACCGACCTTCGAATCCTGATTGGTTCTTCACAGTCATAAAAAATTTTAAGCTTACTTTATTAACTGAAACAAAATAGGGGTGGGGGGGGAGCTAAAATTTTACCAGTTGAAAAATTTAGATCCCTTGATGGATCGAATTGACCTTTGAAAACTCGAACCAAAAATTTCATTTGCCGCCTCTTTCTTTCGAGAGGGTGTGTTAACAAACCCTTTTACCCTTGAGGTTGCGCAAGTGAAACCTTCCCCCATCGATCAATGCGAGAACATATTCTTATTTATTTTTCCAATCCATTAATTAAATTTCAATTTAAAAAAATGCATTTAATAATCTATCGAAATGAAGAAAAAGTAAAAATCTTAACATTTCGGCATTAGATAAGATTAAAATTTTTTATATAAAATTTTTTGCTACTAGCTACTATTGAAGAATGCTCCTTTCATTGCCTCGTGAATTAATTAAATTAGATAATTAGAAATTCATTCTAATATGATTTGATATCCGTAAAATTATTCTTTTTTTTTCTTGATAAAATTTGGGCAACTTTTTAAATTGAATTTTTTTTTAGGCTAATTTTTGTAAAATAAGATTATCGTTTCTTAATCCCAGCTATCATAAATACCAATCAAAAAGAGACTTTCTATTTTTTCATCAACTTGTTTTTGAGATCAAATCGGAATTAAAAAAAAATTCTTTCGACATGGATAGCAGCTAAAAAAAAGAATAATATAATTTAATTAATTCGTGAATTTCGTTGTTTGGTAAAATTAGGTTACTCAATTGAGTATCAAAGGGAATTTTTTTCTCCTTACCTGAATATATTTATAAACTATTATCTCAATGATTGTTTGCTTTAAAGGCGAATTCGATCTGACAAGGAAATGACTCAACCCTGGCAAATTTATGATTTCTTTTATTCTATCTTCTTCAAATTCCTTTTTACTTTCTCTTACATCTATATATGTTAATATATAGAGAAAGTATTGGATTCATGTCAAAAATTCGATGTCAGGATTTTGATGGAAATACACGTTTTGAGATCCCCTGAATCCAAAAAAAAAAAACGAAAAGAGCCAAGAGGTTGAAATTTTATATTTAAGTTAGGCACCCCCTTGGGACATAACACGAAGCTTTTGAACAACCTCGGTCAAAAAGTACTAGTACTTTAGTGATGTACTTTTTCAGTTTTTTTCGATTTTCTCAAAATTTGCTTTAATAAATATATCTCGACAAAAAAATCTGGTGTGACAAGCGTAATTAAAAAAGAGCACTCTTTTATGTAAAATGCTCTCCAATTTGAATCATTTAAAAAAAAATCCGCATAAAACTATACTTTAAAATGCCACAGTAGTTTCGGACTAAAGATTCAATGTGCCCCCCTTAATATGAAAACATCTTTTTTGATGGCGCCAGTATATTTATAGACATTTTATAAATTGTAAGTAATTTAGTTATCAGTTAATGAATAAGTACAGTATATTTTTTATCTTCTCTCAAAAAATAATATTAATAATCGCAAAATAAAATATAAACAACATGTGTACAACAAACATACAATCAATATTTATTAACTCAAGTAACCTAAAAAATTAGGCGTTGCCGAGATTTGTACCACAGTCTGTCCATTTGAATTCAAGGTCTAGAGGTAGGGCACGTTGAGTACACAATCCGTGGATCAAATCTCGAAGGTGCCTATTTTTTTCCGGTTGCTTGAGTTAATAAATATTGAATGTATGTTTAGAGGGCTTAAAATAAAATAAAAAATTTACTGGGGCACTTCGAGTTGATCAAAATTAATATCTGCCTAATAACTAAAAATATAAAATTTTTAATTTAATTTGCAAGCGATAAACTATTTCTATCGTCATTTTATTACTAGTACAATTTCTTAATTAATTCTGGGATGAGGTTTTATCCTTAAGTAAATTTAAGAAAGTTTATTTTATTACTTGATCAACGAAACCCTTCATTAAAACAAATAATATCTGATTCGTATTTAAAATGCATTTAAGATGCCGGAAAAATAATTTTCTTTTCTATAGTCGTAAAAACATTGAAAAGATAATCTCGAATTTCCATGAAAGTATTGTTACTACATACAAATTTGGTTGGGATGAATGAAAAGCAATTTGTATTACCGTTGAATAAAAAATTTTTTTTTCTTGGCAATTTTAATAGAGAAATCTTAAAAATAGTTAAAGTTTAACAAAAGAGAAATTTTTTAAATAAACATTGTTAGAATATAGTAGAAAGGATCGCCAATGAGTCGAGGCAAAAAAACCTAAATACAGTTTGCTCATTATTTTCGTCCCCATTTCAATTAAAATAATAATAAATTTTTTCCCATCTCGTTTTTTTTTTTTTATATGCAAATTCCTAATTCAAAAGGGGATCCATTTATGGTTTGGCAAATTGAATGATTCATTATGATTATTCTTTCAATCAATCATTTTTTATAAGATGCTACTTTAAATATAAATGAATGAAAAAACTTAACGAGCAAAAAAAAAAAAAAAATTATATTTTATTGTTTGACCTTTGCAATTGGTAAAAAATAATAGCACGCTGATGTTTAGATTCGTGATCCAATTTCGACTTGATTAGTCGGGAAGATCATAAAAACATCTTCATCATCAGAAAACTAAGAATTTGCACTTGCAAATGGAAATGGATGGTTTGGTCCGGGGACTTTGCGAGTTTGTCCCAGATGAAACAACCTTTGTAATCTTAAGTGAATTGTACCTGAAGAAGGCCACAGAATGAGTGGCCGAAACGTTGTGATCTTTAAAAATAAACCACAATTAAACAGAAAACAAAAACAAAATTCTTTTATTGACGATTAGGGTTTGGACCCCGGTGAAAACCGAATCCGATAAACCGGTTTTTTGGCTAATTTTCAAAAACCGAGAAACAGAGTTTTTCCCGAAAAACCGAATTCGGTTTTTTTTTTAAATTTTTTCTTCAGTAATACTTGTATTCAAATTATAAATTAGCCCGTGACCCATGGCCCAGATAGAAGACATTAGCTTCTAGTGGCTTGGGGTTTCGGGTTCGCTTCCCGTCCCAAGCGAGAAAAATTTATTTCATTTGAATTGGCTATCAATAATTTGAAATAATTAGGGATGGAGTCTAAATGACCTTAGATGCCGAAAAAGACCTTAAACAAATTAAAAAAAAAATCATAAATTATTTATATTTTTGTCCCTTTCTTCCAATACTTAAATAATCTATACAGTATCTACAGTGGTGGATTTACACTAGGGGCAGTCGGGGCTAGTACCCAGGGCGGCAAATTTTCTAGGGCGGCAAAATTTGGAAAGTGAGAAAAAATTTAATAATAATATATTTAATTAATTAATAAATATATATAATAAGCTTATATAATAAAATTTCTGCAATTTATTAGTTATTCTAATTCTTAAAAAATAAGATATGAAAACTTTTAAAATAAAATTTCAGTCATAGGGCGCCATTTTCTTCAGTGCACAAATTTAAATCCGGCCCTGAGTGAGCTATATAATAATAGCGAAGTGTCTGTCTGTCTGTCCGTCCGTCTATCTCACTCTGTTCGACCAACTTTCCGTTGAAATGACGAAATTTCGCAGTCTTATAAAAGACGTTATGGAGAGTCCAGGAAAAATATTCGGGTTCCGAAATTCCTACAATTAAAAATGGTGGTGCGTTCTAAATAGATTCAGATGTTGAAAAAAAAACGGTTTAAAACCGGCTTACCGGTTTTCCGTTTTATAAAAAAACGAAAAACCGGTTTTCAAAATTTTCCGATTTTTTCCAAACCCTATTGATGATAACAACTGTGAAAGCCTAAATTCCAAAATTATTTTGATACAACCACGAGTTTCCGAGCTAAGACTCTTCCACCCCTTCATCAAAGTGTCAGACATCCGATTTTTACCTTAAATACAGATTATTTTTTTAATGTTACTAATTAATGGAAAATTAATCTCTTTATTAATTAAAATAAAATTATTTATTTGAATACTTTTCGCTAGATAAAAAAATCCTTCTGATGTCCTACATTTAAATAACTCCTTTGATTACATGTTTCACCTGAAGAGATTAGAGCTGATAAAAAACATCTAATATCTTTTTTCTCGATGTGTTATTTAAACTTTCATCCAATTAATTTTTCGCTCAATTCCTATTAAGATAAAAAAAAAATTAAAAATTAATAAATTAAGAAATAAAACATAATTAGGTTAAATAGTGTTATATTAAAGTGTTAAAGATAAAAAAGCATTAACACACAATCGCTATTTAGAGTCTTTTTCTTAATTAAATACTCTATAATAAAATCCAGGCCTAATAAGGCGATTTGGTACTTAATTGATATCAAAATAAAATTTTTTCACAAAGAAAAAAGAACATTGCCCTAATATGGAACTTAGTGGACTCGGTGATACAAAACTCATAAAATTGTCCAATTTACTTGTACAGTATTTGCATCTAACGCCTTTTGCATTCTCTCACGGTGAAATCAAGAAAATGAATCATGAATGATTTTGCAAACAAGATAAAAAAAAAAAGTTCAAAAAGTATATAGTAATTGATTTCTATAGTCTTTAAGAAAAGAATTAAACAATTGCATCGTGAATAATTAGTGCCGAGGTTATGGCAAGGAGAGGGATTTTTTTTTAATATTAACCAATGAACCTGAATATCTGACAAGCATGTCAGCCAAACAAAAGGTGATTATTAATTTACAGAGAGATAGATATCTGAATGGTGGGGGTTAGATAATTACACTAATGTTGATGTAACTAGCCCTCAATGATAATTTTGTTTACGACCCTACAATCTCTTAAAAAAGTCAAATAATACAAATTTTATTTTAATAAAATGTCACAAGAAGTATTCAGTCATTAGGACAGAGACATTGAGGAACGTTGAGGAGGAGAGAAGCGATTTTATTTTGAGGAAATGAGGCAGGAAAATCTGGAAAGGTTCAAATTCATTTTTCCAATTATGAAAATTTTGATAATTTCGATTTTTATAAAGTGAAATCTCTATGAGCAAGCTCGATTAATGCCCTCTGAAATCTTAAGGAAACGCTGCATCGCTTATTGTCCGCTTGATTTTTGAGGGAATGTTCGCTCATGCCCAAAAAATATAGATTTTCTTATGCAATGTCATGAGGAGGCGATTAGCAGAGGGGATAAAGCAGTTAAGCTTATAATTCTGAGTTGAAGACAACTCGAGTTCAAATCCACCAGATGGCATTAAATTATTCAACTCTATTTCCCAGGCAGGTTGGAATATTGCGAATCTTGCATGTATTGCCAATATTGAAAGAATATTCCAAATCTTGCAAAAGATTAACAACATTGCTGCAATATTGCAGCGGCAATATTCCAAGCTAGGAATATTGCTGTTTGAGCTGTAATATTGAACAAGATTGGCAATATTGCTGCAATATTACTGCAATATTCCAAGCTATCTGGGTTGAGCTGCCTCCTTCTGCAGAAGGAAAGTTACTCCTCAGAGTAACTACAACTTATCAGGTCTGACACTGATGACTGAAGAGAGAGAGATGCAATGCCATATGGGAACAAGAAAAGGAGGCTGTCGACGGTTCTAGACTCAATATATTTTTACCTCAAAAACCAGTAAATAAAGAAATAGTTCAAATTCAATAGTTGGTCTAGTAAATTATAATTTACTAAATTTTTTTTCCTATCGTGAATGGGAATATTGCTTAGATGCAGAAAAAAATAGATCTTAATATTGCCAACGCCATCAATCAAATTGGCCATCTAAAAGTAGAATCGCTTTGAGGAGGTAAATTATACTGGGGTTGGTTGCTCTCAACATAAGAGGCTTCATTGAAAGTAGGCCTACTATAAATTTTTATGTAGAAAAGTTCAACTTCATCTCAGCATAATTGTTTTGTTATGTTAGTCATCTACATTAAATTACTATGACAAAATCCTGAGACCTTTTGCTTATATAAATTTAAATTCAGCAGACATCGTTTTTTTATTTAATACATCCGTTCAGACTCATTTACTCTCAAATCACTGATCTTATTAATAATACATTTAAGAAAATCTCTTTAGTTAATGAACTAGAAGTAATGTTTAAATTTTTAATGCCAAGTTAGCAATTAAATTTAATCATTTTTTGAAATAGGAGCTTAAA
This sequence comes from Euborellia annulipes, assembly GCA_023213315.1. Taxonomy (NCBI): domain Eukaryota; kingdom Metazoa; phylum Arthropoda; class Insecta; order Dermaptera; family Anisolabididae; genus Euborellia; species Euborellia annulipes. The sequence continues at coordinate 3,643 of JAKCPI010029872.1, read as the reverse complement.
CAATTTCCTAAAAGGTATAATTAAAAAGAAACAAGATGATTGATATTCCGAACGAACGGAAGAATGGACACCATCTGAAAAGATCTTTAATTCCGACCCATGTAAACAAAGAAAAAGCTCGTTGATTCGTTGGTGGTCGTAATTACCCGGAGGAGCTGACATGTTCGGTTGTGCAATGGCGGATCGGCGGCGATTTATCATAAAATAAAATCCCCTTTTATTTACATTCCATGCCTTTCTTTAAGGTGCTTAATTCCAAGTTAGAAATTAATAAAATATGTTCTTAAGACGGAGGACATGAAAAGGGAAATCCTAAATTATATCTATACATAATTAATGATTGGAGATAAGGGCGAGTGATTTATAGCCATTTTGTTTATTGAAATTCTTCAGCAGGAAGGATGGAAAAAATATCTTCGATGCCCTTCACATAATAATAACATAAGTAAAAAAAAAATGATATAATATGATAATTATAGAGTAGTTAATCGTGTGAAAGAAAGACAAGGAAGTTTTTGTCTTAGGCCAACAAAATAACTGATAACAAAAATTTGTCTACAGAATGGAATTAGGCCTATATATGAAATTTTTGACTTTTAGCAGGCAAATAGGTTTTCCTCGAAGGACAAATTGAAAATTATTTACGTCTCCCGAAATTTTTTTGTCATTTTTCAATTTTTTTTTTAAATAAAGTAAAATTTTTATGCAAAAATTCAATGTAAGATTTAAAAGCCCAATCGTCCTCAGAAGGTCACAAGCAGTAGAAAGAGGTATCAGAGCACGTTTACGGTTTCATAGCTAGTGTTTTGAATCCGCACCTCCCTAGGAGTCGGAGAGCTGGCGACAAAAATGGGCAAGAAGGCTAATATTTTCAGAATAGGTTGCATTTTAGTGATGGAAAGATACTCTAGAGTCAGCACTTCCAGTACCGGGGCGTTTAGCGGGAATAAACCGGTAAAGTTGCGGGAAAATGGTTTTTCGCTAATATCTCGAAAACTATGCGGTTTTCCACAAAAATTCATCTATACAAAAATAATCGAAATTAAATTACAAACAAAAATGGTCTAGTACATAATCACTCTAAAGTGAACGTTTCGGGAGATATAGAGGGGTAAAATTTATAATTTTAACAATGGTTGTCATGGTAACAAGATATAAATATTTCTCAATAGCAGTGTCTCCTTTCACATTAACTACAAATTTTACCTCTTTATATCTCCCGAAACGTTCACTTTAGCGTGATTATGTACTAGACCATTTTTGTTTGTAATTTAATTTCGATTATTTTAGTAGACATTAATTTTTGCGGAAAAGCTCATAGTTTTTGAGATATTTGCGAAAAATCATCTTCCCGCAACTTTACCGGCTTATTCCCGCTAAACACTTCCGGTACTGGAAGTGCTGACTCTAGAGTATCTTTCCATCACTAAAATGCAACCTATTCTGAAAATATTAGCCTTCTTGCCCATTTTTGTCGCCAGTCCGACTATTAGGGAGGCAGGCCTTACAGTATGAAAAACGCCCCCCTGCTCATACTTGATTATTAGCAGTTCTCTTTATAAAAAATATTTAGTAAATATTTTCTGGAAAAAAAAATCTGTTATGTAAATAAAGGAATAAATAAATAAGACCTTGATTAAAAAGACATGCACCGCTCAGTGAAATTACTTGACCTGCAATGAGAAGGTTCGATTACCTTTCATTCTAGTAATGTACTGTAACCTATTGCTTATCAACACCAAACAAAGTGCATAAAATAAAATTTTTTTAAAATTCTGTTCTGTTTTTTTTATATTACGACAAAAACGAAGGTATTAAAGAATATCCGCTTAAAGCATATGGATATAATCTACGGCTCTCCAAACCAATACTTTGTATGCTTAGCTATTATTTATCTTTCAGAAATGCTTTTCTATTGTTTATTTACATTGTATATGAAAAGAGGTACGCAAAAGAGAGTTATATAACGAGATTTTCTATATAACGAAAAAAAAGGGAGACGAAACACACACTTAACGTCAACGTAAAGAGGAATTAATATTATTAATGATGTAGCTTTATCAAATATTTAGCGTTTATGGGTCAACGTCATCTCTGGAGTAAGCCATTACAATTATTGGTAGAGCCTAAATATATTTCAGTGTAGAAGTGTTTTTTTTTTTTAATTTAAGATCTTTTTCGGCATCTAAGGCCATTCAGACTCTTTAAATTGATTGAAAGCCAATTCAATTTAAATAAATTTTGTCGCCTGGGACGGGATGCGAACCCGCGACCCTTGGTACAAGTTACCAGCACGCTAATCACACCAAGGCCCGAGGGCCTGTGCAGATTGTGGGGACGAACTCGTAATTACATTCTTAATAACTATAATAAATAAAAATAAAAGTCCAAATGACAGTATTTAGATAAAAAATAAATTATTCGATTGTACGTATTAATTATAAAAAGAAAGTTGCCAGCTTTCTTTCAACCTGAAGTTTTATTATTATTTGATATTGTGAAATAACTATGAACGAACCAAATGATAAATAACATTTTCGACATATCTTAGAGAAGATGAAAAAGCGGTCTCGATAACCCCAAACATGACAGGTTGATTTTTTATTCGAACAAGAGAAAGGGGATAAGGTGTCCATCCATCTAGGGTATGAGATCAAAGACTATAAAAAAAGATATATGAGAAAAGAGTGCCATTCAAACAAACAGCTCACGATTACTTTCTTTCTCATGGCGTTTGTCGTGAATCGAAGCATTGTCAACTGATCAGGAAGGGAGGGAGTGTTCATTCCAAGCGGACTGGGACCTTCACCTAATTATTTTCCGAAAATCTCTAGGACAACAGCCATATGGTCATCGACCAGCCCATCCCTTATATGGTACAAATGTTAGAGATAATGGATTTATTGATGCCAAAACCAAAGGTTTTGACCTTAATGCTTGCAAAATTAAACGAGTTTATGATTGTTTCAAAGACCTGCTGAGGGAGATTTGAACTATTCTCATTGAAATCTAATAAAAATCTCTTAGATATGAGGTGATAAACATCAAATAAAATATGAAGAATATTTTTCCATATAAATTTCTGTATTTTGTTGGGCCTAAAATATAAAATAAAAAATTCTTTGAAAAACTTTATAAAAAATAATATTGTACAGTGAAGGTCAATATTAAATCCCACCCATGCGTTTTCTACTTGTGATTATTTCATTGTTTTTATAAAAGATAATGAAAATCTTTATTGGAAATTTTCTTGGTTTTAACCATGAAAGTTTCCATTAAAAATATATATAAAGTTTTTTTTTAAACAATGAAATAATTGTCCCTCACTGTACCATCTATTGCATTTATTCCTATTTAAAAAAATAAACAATTAAATAATTGCATGTAGGTGGTACTTAATTTCCGTACTCACTGTACAAACATTATAAAATAAAACAAATGGTACAAACTACAGTTCTTTGAAACAAATAACCTCAGTAGTCAAGAATAAAGAAAAAAGCGATTGCGGCTATGTTTATATCATTTGTTAATCACTTCAAGCCTACGTTTTCTGGTCAGATATACGACTATCGTCAGAGATGAGCGTGTCAACAAAATTCCCCAAAAAATCGAATGGCATGAGGAATTTTGTTGACGCGCTTCT
>JAKCPI010029871.1:0-41701 GCA_023213315.1 Euborellia annulipes | reverse complement strand
AAAATTTATTAGAATTATTTAAAATTTAGATAATTTAAATGCATTAATCAGATTAGATATTTTTTAAGTCTTTGCGGCATCTGAGGCCATATATAACTATCATTAACCTCTCTCCCCCAATGGAGGAAGGGGAATGATTAGATTTACAAAAAATTTTCCTTTCTATTATTATTGCTTTTAAATGAAATTTATTTAAACAAAATACTAAATTTCGTTTGGTTCCCATTCTCGAGATCTAGTTCTCAATATGGGAACTGGGATATGAAATAAAGTAAGATTTTTATTTTATAAATTATCGCAAAATTCAAAGGTTATTTTTTATTTATTGCCTTTTGAGATAAAAAAAATAGAAATTTGTTTTACCCATTTTTTAAAAATAATCATAATAAATAAGAGCTTTAAAAAAAATTATACATAAATAAAAACTATAAAAAAGTGTTTATAGAAAATTGTTGTAAGATTAAAAAAAATTTTCATTGTAATTAGGAAGAATGATAATTAGTTTGCGACAGGATGAAATAAAATTTGCTATTATATTACTTTTTAATATAATATCTCCTTAATGTTAGTGATTTAAATAAAATTATTTGTAGAGCGAGATTTCTCTAAAAATTTATGGTAATTTTTTTAATGTGAAAATGTGGAAGAGATTAAATAAACTTGGCAAAAATAGTAAACAAAAGTTAGTTTAGTAAATTATGTGAGAAAAAAAAGTTATATCATGTCCGAAAAAGGCAAGTTGTCCGAATGGCCGAATTTGGATACCACGTTCAAATTGCAGGTGGAGGCGGTTTTTCTCAGATGGACAAAGTTTGATGGAAATCAATTGTGAAGTCTAAAAATGGTATCAACCCAAGTTTGAAAAACTTGGGTGGGATGTTAATCACGTGTTTTGGATGAAAATATTTAAAAAAAGAGTTTTTTTTTTTTTTTGTTTTTTTGCAAAAGGCAAAATTTAAAAACACAAAGATTTATATTTATTATTTTATTTAAATGAGTATTCAAATTTAATTTAAAGAATAAACCTATGTTTCAGAATATGAGATCATCGTTGGTGTCAAAATTAAAAAAAAAAACTGAAAAAATCAATTTTTCTAAACTTTTAGTCGTGGTTTGCACCACTTAATCACCCCCATTTGGCTGAAACTTAATATTTTTATAATATAAAATTCACATTGTGCATATTGTTTAGGGGTAACGTCTTATTAAAATGTGAATTCAAAATAAGAGCACTTTTTCTATGAAAATTAATTTTTCTCTATATTTTGGAATCAGGTCTACCAAGAAATTGCTTGATAATACCCCGGGACCAAAATCACTGTTGACCTGTGTTATTATTCATCTACTTGATTTTAAAATGAGGATTTTGGATTAAATTATTATTATGTTACATATATGGAAAATAAAGAGTAGGCTATCAATATTAAAAAGAAAGTTCATTTATTAATAAAGAAAAGTAATTAGGCCAAATTAAATTTAAAAAACAGATTAACATAGATCTATCGTCTATATAAGGACTCCGAAAAAACATTGACAAAAAAAAGAGAATGCGATCAGAGATTATTATTAAGTTTGTAAAAAAAAAAAAAAAAATTAATAATAATAAAAATAGAATTAAAAAGTGAAAAATTAAAAAAAATTTGGTGTGACTGGTGGCACCAGATTTTTTTTTTTTAAACACACTTTTTTCTTATTCACACTCACATTCAGACACACATGCACACAGTCTTTTCGGTAACTTAGGCCATTTAAGACTTTAAACGATACTCGTATTTATATATTTATTTGGGGTCCATTCTTATTTAAGCCATTTGGTATCCAAGTGGCTTAAATAAAATCATCGGACTGCCTTGGGTCCGAACCCGCGACGTTTGGTATACGAGGTTAGCACGCTAACCTCTACGCCAAGCCCCGAGGGCTCACCAGATTTTTTGTGTAGACCTATATTTAGTTTTCGACAGATGTAAAATTTATAAACATTGGAAATATTTATATTTTGTTTCCATGGCAACCATTTCTCCTACCTTTCCTATGAAGTACAATAGTAAAGTGTGCTTCAAAAAATTTCAATGGCAATATGAGAATATATATTTTAAAGAGCATCTAAGAAAAATTGATTACGGTAATCAAAATCGTTGGAGGAAATTTTGAGAAAATCGAAAAAAACTGAAAACTACTACATCAGAAAAGTACTAGTACTTTTTGGCCGATTTTGTTCAAAAGATTATTTTCACACCTCCGGGGGTGCCTAAAATATAAACATATCAACCTCCTAGTTCATTTCATTCATGCTTTAAATTGAATACATGCAGACAGACACACATACAGAGAGAGACAGACCATGTTGCGAAAACTTCTTTTTTGGACTCAGTTGACCTCAAAACGTGTATATCCGTCAAAGAAATTGACATGAATCCAATATTTTCTCTATATATTAACATATATAGAGGTAAGAGAAAAGTAAAAAGACTGAAAGAAGAAGAATAGGGGGGGGGGGAGGGTTCTTGATCTCTAGTTCAACTTCCCATTATGGAGAAGATTATCTCTGCCCTTTATTAGAGCAGACCATTTAAAATTCTCCTTATATGAAAATAATGAGGGAGGTCTTTACAAGTTTGAATTTTATGTTTGCTCTCTCGCAGAACGTTTTTCTTCGTTTTATTATTATTTTTTTTTTAAGTATTAAATTCATAAAAATTGAAAACGTACAAAGGATGTGAGTTTTTGTTATTTTCTTAAAAGGAAGTGTTTTGATTTATTCTTTCTTCAAGAGGAAAAGTCATTCTTTTTTTGCTTTACAAAACGTTTCTATTTACCTGTCTTTAGTTGGGATAAAAGGATGACAAATACAAGAGGAAATCTTGTAGGAAGGAATTATATTTTATTATGGGGAATTTTTTCCCTGTTTCCTAGCAAAAATAAAATTATTAAAAAAAAAAAAGAAGCATTGAATTGTAGGTTAAGGAAAATAGAAACACGTATTAAATGAAATATTACGAACACAAATTCCATTTGCCAAAGTAGTTAATTCCATTGTCGAAAAATTTTTATCTTTGGGATCTAAGATTATTTATCACTTAAAACGTAATGTGACATTAGATAAGAGTTTAGAGAAAAATTCAAGATTTATGATTTAAATAGGCCTAATTTTTAAGAAATAACCTTTGTCCTTATCATCTATAGGCTTTCCCAAATTACTGAAATGTTGAAATCTGAAAAATCTAAAATTGATTCTATTCATTTTGAATAAAAGTTTTTGACCCATGCTAATCACAAGGAAAAGTTTGAATTTACATTTCTAGCTGTGGCAAGTCATGTCAAAAATTTAATGTCTAAATTTTGATGGAAATACACGTTTTGAGGATCCTTGTTTCCAAAAAAAAAAGTTCCGTAAAAAGGTATGTGTGAGTTTGTGATCAAATTATCCCATAAACAGGAAGGATTACAAAAGTTGAAATTTGATAATTAAGTTGCCATGCAACACGAAGCTTTTAAATAAAATTGGCCAAGGAGTAGTAATACTATACTTTTTTTTTCTTCAAATTGACTGCAAAGATTTTGATTAAAATAAATAAATTATTTTTTAGGTGATCTTTATACTCAACCCAAAAAAATTGTTTTACGCACAATTTACTCTAGTACTTTATAAGGAAGGTAAGAAGGGAAAAAATCTGTTGTGACAGCATAGCACACCAGCTTTCTCTTACCTCTGGTTTGCGAGAGTTGTGTAATGTGCTGTCATTAATACACCAGATTTTTTTTAATTTAATAAAATGCATCTCTCGTTTGCGATATTTGCATTATTAAATCAGTTCCTGATATCAAAATACAGTATTTCGTTTATTTATTTGTATATCTTAAAAATTTTATGAATTCTTGTAAGAAATAAATAAAAAATATTCTTGGCGAAGTCACAAGCACTTCACTTCTTTTGAAATCAACAAGCTATCAGATAGGCAAGAGGTTTAAAAAAATGTAGTCTGTTAAATAGAATTTTTTTTATTTTTGATAAAAAGAATAACTGCAAAGATTTATATTTATTTATTTATACTTTTCTTTTCCTTCTTTAAGTATTTAATGAGAGATGTTTCTTTTCTCATCTTAACAAAAGACTGAATCGAGAAGCTTTAATAAAACTCATACAAGTAAATTTACTTAATACTTTAAAGAGTTTTTAATCCTCTTAGATATTAAGAATATTTTTGGCATAAAAAAATTTCATACAATTTATAAAAAAAAAAAAAAAAAAAATGAAGAATCGGCCAGTTAGTCTAACAAATCTGTACAGTTACTTTTGTGTATGATAAAATATAAAAGTAGCTATATATTCCTTTAAAGAATGATTTGATTAAATTTAATTTTTTCTAAATGAAATGGACATTATTAATCCTGAGCAGCCCGTCAATGAATGGGCATAGAATCCTGTCTGGACCGTTCTTCCAGCATCCCGCTCTCTTTTCAGAGTCCATGGAATTTTGCGACCATACAAGGAGATGAATGGCCAGACTCGTGTAACGGGAATTCTGAATAATCCCAGTCGATATATACAGTATCATTTTATACATATATATAAACGTAGACACAATGGCGAATTCATTTCATTCAACTTGAGGCAATTTTTACCATTTAAAGAGGCGAGCAAAAACAAAAGAAATGCATGGGAACTCATCAGAAATCAAAACGGTACCAGTTTCTTTTTTACCATATGGGTATCGTTAATAGGATTCTGAATTATTAGGAATGGGATTTCAGTCTGCATTTGGTGCCGGTTCTACGAAAATGCAGCTCTCGAAAGTAATAACAAAAAAGGGCCAAATTAATTTGGACAATGAATATTAAGAATTTATTGTTAAAGATTATTGCATCTATTATACGAAGATAAAAATAAAAAATATCATATGGTAACAATTTAAATACTCTTTCGGCTACAGAGGCCATTTTAGAGTTTCAATGTCACATATATTATAAATACACAGTATAAATAATTCAGTATCCTCCTGGCGACTTATTCAGTATAATAGTTAGAGTCTGTAAATTAGGACAGTTTAATAACAATAAACTACAGAGCCTGATTCGAAAAATAATTCAGTTAAAGGGATAAAAGATATAAAATGTCAATAAGTTGATCTACCTGTGAAGTAGCTATACTCAACTTGTGGTTCAGATTGAATTCATAAGCGTTCGCGATATAAAAATGAGATTGTCTTCGAATTTAAAAATTTGAATTTGGCGGTGGGATATATTTTAGAATGTATTGGCACTAATTATTTTCTAAAATTAGTGAAAATGTTGAAAATATATATATTTTGTTTTATTTTTTTGAACTTCAAATGGGGTTTTGGCTGGATCGATTGTAGTTAAAATTGACGTTGACTACATGATTTTGTTAGAATCATTTCTATAGGTTAATAAAAATAGCTAAACTGCAATCGAATGTTATCTCAATTCAGATTTTTCATTTTCCATATACAACGCATAGAGATAATTTAATAATCTAGATATTATTATAGAATTTTTGCAAATTAGATAGAGTGAATTCAAATATAAATGTGTTTTTTGTTAAGTTCATTAATCGCTTTAATAATTCAGTAAAAAAATATTTGCGAATGTTTTATTCAAAGTTTAAACTTTATTAATTACTAGGCTTGAGATAAAATCGTCAGCTGTGGTGAAAATTAAGATTTAACTTAATGATTGTGAGATTAGAGCTCTTAAAATGATCCATCCCTTCCGTAATTTAATTGAAATGACAACCAATTCGAGATGCGACCTAACAAAGAAATGTTACAGGTTTAGTTGAACTTTGTTGAAATTATCATTATAAGGATGTGAGTTAGTGAATAATGATAAAAGAAATTTAATATTTGTTTTTAATATTTCTAATGTGATGCGTACCATAAAATAAATGAAAAAACAAAAAACAGTGAGTCAGAATGAAAAGTATTATTCACAATGAATACTGAACAAAAGAGCGAGTTGAATTGGGAGGAGGAATAGGGCCCAAATGGGGGCTTGCCTCTCCTAAAAAGGGGTTCCCACGGTGGCAAAGCAGCTCCTGGTTGCCTTTCAGCCACCTGCACGTCTCTTCAATTATGCCTTATACAGACATATGGACGCTCATATTCAATTACAAAATTGGAGTGAAAATTAAATTAAGGTCAGATCACTTCTGATCGTACATATTAATTTAATTCCTACTCTTTAATTAAAAGAAAAAAAAAAAAATTTCTAATGTGTTTTGTAATTTTGGAGAAGTTTCTAAATGATATATTTTAAAAATTTACTGACCAATTTGAGATCTAGCGATTTGTTGTTAGCGTTGGAAGTGTAACTTACCTGAAACAAAAAGAAAAAAACAATTAGCAAAAAAATGATATACATGTAGTTATTTTTGTTTTATTTTTATATATCAGTGGAAAGGATGGAATAAAATTAGCACGTTTGGCTTTAGATTTATTCAAACAATATTTTCAATTAAAAAATATCATAAATAATAAAAAACTATTTAAGATTAGGCATAATACTAATAAAAAAAACTATTTTTCAAACCCACGATCACAATACTTTTAGTATAAATTCATTCATATTCAAAATATTTTTTCATTATTATTATCCTCTACTTTATTCGCTTCTCTTTAAGAAGATAAACTTAATATTAAACTATAATGTTAACGGAGTGGATTATTATTATTAATTCACTTGAAGGCAAAATCTGCAACTAATAAACCTTGGGCAACATAAATAAATTCACATCCAGCCTGTGGTTAGGTCTGTCATCGTGTATGGAACGTGTTTAATAAATAATCATCTTTAAACTTCAATGAAGAGTGTTTTAATAACAAGTAACAACATCTAAGATACGAGTATTTTCAAAAATGGAGAATCTTATTAGAAGATAAAATATTACGAAATAAAAAACAAAGAAAAAAAAATATTTGAATAAAAGTCAATTTAGAGGAATCTTATTTATATTTCTTATTATTATTCTTTCATGGACGAAAAATACTGTCAAAAATAGTTTACATGTAATGGGCTGACTGAGAGGTACATTTATTTTAATGTAAATCCCTTTATATACCATATATTGCAATAATATTGAGACTAAAGCCGTGTAGTTAGGCAGCTCAAATGGCACACGCTCTCTCAACTTGTTTTCTGATTAAAACATTGAGATAATTTTTATTTAGTAAATGTATATTAAAAAGATAATTTTTTTTGATTATTTGATTATTCTTTTGTTACAAAGGGTCGTTCGGCCTATTGCCTGCTTTGAAAAAGGTATTTCTCACACAGACAAGCTGCCTAACTTCCGGGCTTTAGTCTTAATACTATTGCAATATATGGTACTGTACATATACTATATAGTAGACTCGACACCTGTTATATAATATTTTTGAGTAGTAAAGAGGGAAAGGCTTCAACTTGTTAGACTAAATAGAAGTTCTTTAAATCTTAATGAAGCCTACCAACAAGCTTATTAGTCAACATAAAAATCGAATAGGTAGTCGACAAATTATTTATTTCCTAATTGATTAAAGAATGTAGATATCTGATTTAAAGAGGACATATTGGAAGGAAATGCAATTTCCTTTTTCGAATAACATATGTTATTTAGAGAAGCCGAATGGCTAAGAGGCTGGGTTGCAACTAGGGTCCGACCGAAACAAGATTTTCAGCCGAAACCGAATATTCGGCCTCAACCTTAGTTTCGGGCGAAACCGTAACCGAAACCGAAACTTGTATTTCCTATAAAATTTTTTTTTCATTTTCTTTTTTTTTTTTTGAAATTTTTTTCTTTCCCGTGAAAATCATTTTACCCTTTTTTTAGGGAGACTAAATTTTTTTCTCCCTCAAGTGCAAATCCTTTGACCTTTTTTTTTTGTATCCGAGTCTCATCCCATCTTTTCAGACTCAGGTTTCGGCCGGCCGAAAGTTTCGGCTACTTTTTGGCCGAAACCGAAACTACGGCCAAAACCATGATTTTTGGCCGAAACCGAATATTCGGTCGGTTCCTAGTTGCAACGCAACGTAGGTTCAGCGCAAAAAAAAAAAACCTGCAGGGGGTAAGAAAATAGAAAATTATCTCCCATTTCCACCTACTCTGCGTTACCGTAACAAAGAGCTCTTGATTGGGAAAGACGTTTCTACAATATTCTATCAAAACAAAATTTTTTATCAACCATTAATTATTCAGTATAACTACAGTACTGTATATAAGTAGTGGTATTTATTTCATTTTAAATTTGGCCTGAAAGTAAATCCTTGGATATTTTTAACTATCAATACATTATATTCCTATCATTTAAATAATTTAAGCCCCCGGGTGTGGCGTAGTAGGTAGCGTGCCTACCTCCTATACCAAACGTCGCGGGTTCGGATCCAGGCAGTCCGATGATTTTATTTAAGCCATTTGGATACCAGATGGCTTAAATAGAAATGCCTGAACCCCCAATATTATATAATACAACGGTTATCGTCAAAGTCTTAAATGGCCTAAGTTGCCGAAAAGACAGTGTGAGTGTGAGTGTGAATGAGAAAAAAGTGTGAATGTTTAAAAAAAAAATAAAATAATTTAAAATAGAATAAATATCAACTAGGTAGCATTGTTTGAAAAGATTTTAAGATTACAAATGTGCGAGATGTGTTTGTGCTTAAGATTGGGCAAAATTGAATAAATATTGTTTGGTAGATGGGGAAAGGAAAATAAATTTTATTTTAAGGACCGTCGAAAAATAAATAATTTTGCATATTATTCTTTTATTTGTAGGCATTTCGATCCGAGTGAGATGGAATCATCTTCAGTAGCCTACAAGCAACAGATGTTTTGCAAATCGTTAATTTCTCCCATCCAATAAGACAAAGTAGATGAGCATTCCATTAGTGCAATTTTTATAATACGTAAAATTATTTATTTTTGCCCCCCCCCCCCCCGGTCCTTAGAATAAAATAGAATAAATATTTTCTATACAATTGTTAATTTCTAAGAAGAAAACACCTGCGCATGAATGGTTTAGTTAGGAGCTACGACCCGAAAACGTCATAAAAAAAATCCATTCAATTGTTTATGATTTTCTATTAATTACTATTATTATATTAACATATTATGAATAATAATCATTTAATTTCAAAGTAAAAAAAACAATAGTTGCTTAAATGGTTTTTGTTTCAATATTTTTAAAATTTATGTGGAAATTTGTAATATGATTAAGTTTGTTTTGAAAACAATCATTTCATTTGGGAAAATATTTAATTTTCATAATAGTATTTTAATAGAATAGTAATTTAAAAAATAATCATAAACAATTAAATTGATTGTGAAGTGTTTGCATATGCGTTATAATAATTAATTTTTAAACATATTAAGTAACGATTTGTTAATATAGGTAGAGTATGATGTAATTTTTTTTTTATATTTTGTCTAATTGTATTATTATTCCGAAATAAATATATAAACAAAGCTGAATGTTGCAGAACAAGTGAGGCTTAAAGAATAATGAGAGTCAAAGATCATTTGGCATTTAGTGATAAAAATAAAAAAAAGTAATGCGAAATGTGACGAACAACTTTATTACTTGATAAAATCGAAATTAAATTGATATTTGAATATGAAAGTAGAGTGTAATTTTAAATCATAAATAAATTAACAAGTAAAATGATTAAATTAAAATTAAATTATCTGTTTTAAATATTATCACCTTTAATTGGAAAGTTTATTTTTAATAATTCGATTAATTTGGAGTTTCTTATAGGACCTGAAAGCAAAAATCAGCGAATCATATTTTTTAATCGAAAATTTTATACGAAAATTCGACAGGAATTCTATCTTCATTAGGCTTTTTTTTTAGTCCAATCACATTAAAATCTTGCTATTAAAATAAATTTTATTTCATTCCTCTTTTCGCGAATCAGGAATGTTTTATTTTTATTAGAACTTTAGCTAATCTTGAAATTGACAAATGTCAATTTTGATAGTCTTACAGTCTCGTGCGCGGGTTCGGATCCCAGGCAGTCCGATGAATATTTATTTAAATCATTTGGAAATAAAAGTGTATAAATAAATATTTATGGACCCAAATATATATATCGTGAATAATATTTGTATAGTTTAAAAGTCTATAGGTCTATGGCCTAAGATGCCTAAAAGATGAAAAAAATAATATAACTTAGCTAATTTTTGTATATTGTCTCTTAGAAATTGAATTTTTGGATTAATTCCATTGGTTAAAAAAATGTTTGAAGCCCTACTCTACAGAAAATCTATTCATATTCTTAATTTTTGAACAAAATTTATTTATTAGTTTTTTTCTAAGTATCTCGACTATGTTATGCTATTTAGAATTCGTTCATATTTATTTAAATTAAATTATTGTCAATACGATCCAAATTGGAAAGAAACCAAAACCACTAACTAACCCCTTCGATCATGAAGCTCTAAAGAAGTGGGCGGACGGAATTTTCAAATAAATAAATACCAACAAATAGAAGTTATTTTTTAATATGACTTCAAATTCTTATTCCAATTTTTTTTTTTTTTTAAATTTTATTAAAGAAATTCAATCACATGTATTTGAATGGAGGCGCAATGAGATTCCGCCTACTCTGAATCGAATACTCGTATCGCGTTGTGTACCCGTCCATTGAGAAGGATTTGGCGGGAAGGTGTTTCGCCAACGGCTTCCGGAACAGGTCCGCCTTCGGGATATCGGGACCCCTTGGGAACCCGGGACTCCTCTTCACTTATCTCTTATTTGGACCCGCAGGTCAAGTGAAATTCGCTATTACCAATTTAAATTTATAATCAAGAGATCAAATAATGATAAAATCATCAAACCTATGATTATAATAATAAGCTATTATTTTTTTTCTACAATTTTTAATGTGTTAATTTTCAAGTATTTTATGGTATATCAAGTAGTTATTAAATTTGATTCTCACCTCTGCTAACAAGTATTATACATAAACAAAGGATGAATATAAAAAGCGAAACACAACATTTTTCTTAATTAAGACAAGTTTTGAAATAAAAAAGTTGAAAAAAAAAAAACAATCAGTAATTATTTATTTTTTTTTACGAGTTATCGTTCAATATATAAGTATAGCCTAGTTTAATTACCATTAAAGAAAAAAAATTCACTTTTAAAAAATATTTTTAATTAAAAGTATAATATAATAATATGCAAAAAGAAAAATTGATTTTTTTATTAAAATATATAATTATACTATAAAAGTATGTGATCAATTTAATTATATATACTATTTTACTCTATTATATCAAATTTATAATGAAGTATTATATTTTTAACGAAGCAATAAAATAAAACAGTTTTTTGATTCAACAAATTAACGGTACGTTTATTTAATGAGGCTTGTATAATTTAAACCTGTTTAAAAACATTTCTTTTGTTATAAATAATGGCATTTGTAAAAAAATGATTCAATTTAATTAGCTATTTATATTCCAGAGAGTAAAAGAGTTTGTATTAATAATTTTTTTTAGAAGAAAAATAGCAAGCGTTGTGTTTGGTTTGGCCTAGTTGTGTAAATAAATACCACTCGGCCCTCCTTCATGTAAAACCAAGCCTACGCACCCCACGATATTTCGAACATGATCTATGTAATGAGAAATCGAAGTGGACTTAAAGGAGGCCCACACAAGTCGCCAATGGTCGGTCCCCAAAGATCATAAAATAAATAAATATGTGTATGGGCGAGATATGAAACGAGACCGAATATGAACACACAACTTGCAAGGTAAATAAACAAAAAATAATAATAGGGTGGGAGTTTGTTATATCTCTACTATTCCCAGTATTACTACGTAAAATTACTGAGGAAGTTATGTGTTGTGCGATCAGTCACACCATGTTTTTGTTAATTTCTGGAGCTATGGGTAAGCAAGCAGAGTTCTAAATAAAATATTTTTTTTTAATTGTCGACGTTTCAGTCATAAACCGAGGCCTTCGTCATAAATAAGAGCTAATAACCATTTACCGGCTAAAATTATAGGTGGTGAGTATCAAAAAATACCGTATATTAAAATTAAAGATTAAGTAACAATATTGGAGTAGAGTGGTTTTTGTGACATGGTCTGTCTGTTTTCACTTTTAAACATGAAGGAATTGAGCTATGAGGTTGAAATTTTATATATAAGTTAAACACCCCCCGTGAGCGTGAAAATATATTTTTAATCAAAATCGGCCAAAGAGTACTAGTACTTTACTGATGTGCTTTTTCAGTTTTTTTTCGATTTTCTCAAAATTCGCTCTAACGATTTTGATTAAAATTCAAAAATCATTTATTTTTTAGATGCTCTTTCAAATGTATATTTTCGTTTTGCCCTGAAAATTGTGTGAAGCACACTTTACTCTTGGGCTTCATAGGAAAGATAGGAGAAATGCAATGGTAACAACATATAAATATTTTCCCATGTTTATAAATTTGACATCTTAAATTCTAATATATTTGCGGAAACTAAATATATGTCAACACAAAAAATCATCTGGTGTGACAAGCACACCAGATTTTTACTATCCGTAAATATTGACAATAGCATGTCCCGTGGAAGAGGCGCTCGAAACGTCGACAGAAAAAATTGTTTTTTATTCTTTTCTTGGCTGACTCCACTCCACCCCTCACAGCCAGTACAGAAAAAAATTTTAAGATTAAGTGTGGTGTATGACAAACAAACGGAAAATAGGCCTTTTTCTCTTGCGGAAGGAAATATGCTAAAATCGTTGTCGGCCTAATTCGAAAGTAGAGACCTATATATATCATATACTTAGAAAAAAACAAGAATTTGTTACCTGGCCATTCATTGTCTATGAATGGCGCCAGAGACTTCAAGGTGGGGGCGACAAGCCTCGACGCCGACCAAACCTTATTTGTTCCACAATTGCATTTGGAATAGCACAGGTCTATAGGTGCCTACATCACGTCAATAACAATTTGACCACGAACCCAACTGACCATTGCTAATGGACCGGAACAGCTCTCACTTTTATGTTAAATAGAGAAAAGATTATTGAGAGTTTGCTGACGATGTAAAATTGATCCAGATAATAATACTATTAATAAAATTGCATAACCAAATCAGTTGGTCCCTTTTGTGTTCTCGTATTTTTGATTGATAATTTTGATTAATAAATTTAAAAAAAAGGCAAGCAATTTTCAAAACTATTTAACTACCCCGAGTACACTTTAAAAAAATCTGGTGTGACTGGTCGCACTCTTGCCGAAGGATAAGAAAAAGTTGTGTACTGTGCTTGTCACTCCAGATTTTTTGTGTCAACATATATTTAGTTACTGACAGTATTGCAGATTTGAATTCAAGATGTAAAATTTATAAACATGGGAAAATATTTATATTTTGTTAGTATATCAACCATTTATCCTATATTTCCTATGAAGTACAAGAGTAAAGTGGTTTTTAAAAGATTTCAATGGCAAAACTAGAAAATACATCTAAAAAATAATTGATTTTTGAATTTTAATCCAAATCGTTAGAGCGAATTTTGAGAAAATTGGAAAAAAACTGAATAAGTCATCTGTAAAGTACTAGTACTTTTTGGCCGATTTTGATCAAAAGCTTATTTTCACGCCTCAGGGAGATGCCTAACTTAAATATAAAATTTCAACCTCCTAGCTCTTTTCGTTATTGAGGTATTTTGTTCACAGGCACACAGAAACAGACAGATACACCCACAGACAGACCATGTCGCGAAACCCACTTTTTTGGATTCAGGGGACCTCACTGTATATCCATTAAATATCGACATCGAATTTTTGACACGAATCCAATACTTTTTCTCTATATATAAGGCTTATTCATATATAGATAAGAGAAAGTAATAAAAGTTATTCCAAAATAATCGGGAGAACATTACATGCCAATTTGCAAATAATATTAATAAGCATGTATTGTATCTCTAAAATTAACTTGTAAGACAGGGAATCAAAACAATGTTTAAAGATTGGAACGGGACAATAAACTCGAAACGAGTTTGGTTGTTAATTAAACGGAGGCTTTTCTGATTCTTTCACTATACTATTGTTTATTAGTGTAAACAATACAACTGTATTTGTATTACTTCTGAAGATGATACAGGGAGTGTGAAATAATTATATAAGAATAAATAATATATTGAAACACATAACTTAATTTACCTCATTAAAACATAATGTTTCAGCCATAGGCATCGTTAAGCAGTTTAAATTTAAATATTATTATAAATTTTTCAAAAATCCCTTGGATTTAGCATAAGTGTGACTAGGAACCAACCAATCAGCTTCCTGGGTGATCATATTTTCTTTTATTTTTTAACAAAGTGAACCAGCATGTATTTTTTGACCCGGATAGTTTTATCAACCATTGTATGATAAGAAAAGGGACCAAAATCACATGATTTAGCTCTTAGAAGAATAAGACTTTCTTGTTATTGACGTAGTCAAGTGATAGAAAAAAAAATATTTCTAAAAAAATTTAAAAGATTAAAATACAAATAGAGATAGCCTTTGGACAAGATAGAATCTATATTTCTCTTCCCAGAGATAAAACTCCAATTAATATAAATAAATATGAACGGCTAACAGTTGTTGTATTATATTGTTCATTTCCTTATGGCCTTAGAAAGAAAAAAAAATTAAAAAAATCTGGTGTGACAAGCACAGAACACAACTTTCGATTGCCGAAAGTAAGAGAAAGTTGTGTGCTTTGCGAGATATATTGTTTCCGATAGTTCAGTACATTTGAATTCAAGATGTAAAATTTATAAACATGGGAGAATATTTATATTTTGTTACCATAGCAACCTTTTCTCCTATCTTTCCTATAAAATGAGAATATACATTTTAAAGAGCATCTAAAAAAATAATTAATTTGTGAATTATAATCAAAATCGTTGGAGTGAATTTTGAGAAAATCGAAAAAAAAACTGAAAAAATACATCAGTAAAGTACTAGCACTCTTTAGCCGATTTTGCTTAAAAGCTATTTTCACCGTCCAGGGGGTGTCTAACTTAAATATAAAATTTCATCCTCCTAGTTCAATTCCTTCATGCTTTAAATTGGATACAGACACACAGACAGACCATGTCGCGAAAATCACTTTTTTTAGGGTTCTTCAAAACGTGTAAATCCATCAAAATCTCGACATCGAATTTTTGACATGAATCCAATACTTTCTCTCCCTTTATTTTAACATATATAGAGCTAAGAGAAAGTAATAAGAATATATGTAATATTTCTATTTAAAGTGCCTTTGAATAATTGATAATTCTTTTTTTCTCTCTTTTTTCAGTTATGAATATTTTAAGATTTTAATGAGAATCTAGGCTGCATGTTATCGACCTGTGTGGGCCTCCGTAGAGACAAAGAAACAGCCAGGAGCCATAGGGCTAATGGGTTAAAGGCTCGGAAGTCGCCTGGCGCCTACATTTATTAAAATTGAATGAATACATCCGGCCGATGATTAATAAAAACCCCTTGAGCAGGACAAATCTATTCTAAAATGTTTTTTTTTTTTTTTTTTTTATATTCCTAATGATTACCCAAAGGGAGAAGAGTAATTAATGACTTTTTGACCTCTAAGGTATAACCGCCAATTTACAGGTAATTTATGGAGAGTTGATTCATTTCTAAAACTCGCCTTCAAAACAAGAGCTAGGCAACCCTTTGGAAACAGGGGCAAAAAGGAAGAACCAATTTATGAGTAGCATAAATCTTTATGATAGGAAAAAGGTTTTTTATGACCTATTAATTAACATAAAATTTTCGTAATTAGTTATGTTTAAATAAATTAAGAAAATTGCAATTCATTTTTGGGGCTCACGGGTGTAGTGGGTTTGGATGTCGGCTTCTACAAAGAAGATCCCTGTTTAAATCCTTGGCGTACGGGATTTTTCATTAAATAAAATTATTTATTTAATGTAAACAAATCCTCAAGCAGGTACTGGATTGGAATATTGGATCTCACTACAATAGCCCCCAGGCAACTGTACGAAGAGAGCTGTGACATTCCGTCCTGTGGAAGGGACGTAAAGAAGGTTCCCTGTCAGTGATGCATTCTTCGAAAGGAGTAGGCTCCACGCCGGTACTGAGGGAGTCCCTCCTCAACTAGGACATCCTCCCTAGCATAGATGAGGTTGGATAAAAGGAACCGGGTGGAACCGGAAATAAGGATTAGTTCACTAGCTAGAAATGAACGCAGGAGAAAGAGTTAGAGTTAGGAAATAATGTAATTTCACGGGGTGCCGGTAGATGGCTACGGCCAGAGGCCGGGCCGGTTGGGTTTAAGGTGTGTCTTCGTGACCGGGTAAATAAACGGGGATCCCGATAGTAATTTCAAATAAATAAATAAAAGCAATTTCTTTTTAGGAATTTTGAAAATATTTTTTGGCTTCAATGGAATATAAAAGCAATGGATGGGGTTAAGGACGTGCCTACTTGACCTAATTTGTATATTTAATTTTAATTTACAAAATGTTTCAACGAGAACCAACGGCCGAAAGTTTAGGCCTAAATCTTAATTTGAAAATTTCCTTGACGTTAATTTGGGGATTAAATGCACTAAAAAATAATATACAACATTAATAATATTTTTTTTCTTCCCGCATTCTTAAATAATATTTATTATTGAATTTATAAGATTTATCTCTTAAAGTGCGCAAGAGAAGCAGCACCTTATCTCAAGCAACTTCCTTCGAAAGCGGATTGTGCTGGTTATCTACCCATCAGGAGTAGTGATGATTAAGTCCACGTGTGCCTTGCGCCAGATAAGTACCTCTCTCTATTATATTGAATGGCCAACTCCAGATAAAGGACTACCACAATAATATTCCATTTCAATCAGAGGACAAATAGGAGCGATAAGAAGACCTTCAAAGCTTGACAGCCCTCCCAAACTCACTCCCTTTTTCTATGAACAAACAAAATTCATGATATGGTCCAAAACGTGAAGAGAAATGAATATCAACAGAAGGGGTTCCAACAAAAGACAATAAGGAATTTAAGTTGTATTTTTTATTATTTTTTCAAATATTTTTTCATCTTTATTTTTATAGAAAGTGATAATAAGTACTTATAATAATACGCCTTTAGTGCTTCTGGAATTTGTTGCCAAGTATATGATAAGATAATTTTAAAGAACAAAGAAAATTCAGTTAATTAATTTTTCAAAAATCTCTTACCTTCGGTAATCGAAAGTTGTGTTCTGTGCTTGTCACGCCAGATTTTTGTGTCGACATATATTTAGTTTCCGCCGTAAAATTTATAAACATGGGAAAATATTTATATTTTGTTACCATGGCAACCATTTCTCCTATCTTCTCTATGAAGTACAAGATTAAAGTGGTCTTCAGAAGATTTCAATGGCAAAATGAGAATATACATTTTAAAGAGCATCTAAAAAATAATTGATTTTTGAATTTTAATCAAAATCGTTAGAGCGAATTTTGAGAAAATCGAAAAAAAGTGAAAAATTACATCAGTAAAGTACTAGTACTTTTTGGCCGATTTTGATTAAAAACTTATTTTCACGCCCTAGGGGGGGGGGGGGGGGACTAACTTAAATATAAAATTTCAGCTCAATTTCTTCATGCTATAAATTGAACCCAGACAGACACACACGCACAGACAGGCCATGGACTCAGGGGACCTCAAAACGTATATATTCATCAAAATCTCGACATCGAATTTTTGACATGAAACCCATACTTTCTCTCTCTCTATATTTGTATATTAACATATACATATAGGTAAGAGAAAGTAAAAAATATAATGGCTATTTATTTATTTTTGGCGGGCTTCTGCCCACAGAAGAACACAAAATGAGTGGCCAAAACGTTGTAATCTTTACAAATTAACCACAGTTAAACCAAAAACCAAATTCTTAATAATAACAACTGTAAAAGTCTCAACTCGAATACACTAATTTATGTGTAAATGTAATTTAGATAAAAAAAAAATAATCTCTTTTTCTATATAAAAATTCAAATTCATTCATTGAGAAGGTGCATGGCCTAATTTCCTATTTGGCTGCATTCATTGCATTTTATTATGTAAATAAGAGGCGGAGTAGAGGGGTTAGTGGCTCGATTTTTGGCCACGATCTACTACATTGAGCTAAGTTTAGACTGGGTGGGTGAGTTTGTTGGTACGCGAGTGTATTTTGGTGCGTCGCCTTCTAAGGCCAGCATATATAGTGCCAAAAGGGCTGTGAGATAATGCGTTTAATTCAGGAACACCATCACTTGTCAGTGTGCATCTACCATGGGGAACATAAACATTTGCACCCTAACAGGTTTGCAAGACGCCTACTAGTTAGGCAGCCCAATCGACTCACCACTACATATGCAGTCTGTGTGAATTTACCTGAGCTAGGGTTCTGAGGGTATTTTATGAAGAAGCCATAAACCATCCCTTTGGAAAATAGATACATTTTAAATAAAAATTTGCGAATTCCTCTCTCATCTCGCAATGCAAGTAGCCAGATCGGTGAAATTTAGTAAATAATTCTTACCCTAAAATTGTATATCTGTTTCAAATTTTGGAGTAATTACAATACTTCAACCGGAAGTAGTTAGTACTTTACCTAAGATTATAAAAATTACCTTTTAAAAATATTTTAATCTGGTGATTAATTTTGAAAGTGGCCAAATTCCATTCTTGGTAAGAAGGGTTTGAAAGTTTTATAAACATATACCATACATTTAAATAGCCGGGCAACAAATTAATAGGCCAGAATCGATAGCAAAGAATTGAAATATATTTTCGCCACTTTGCTACTCAAAAGAGAGTGCATTTCTTTCTCACTTTCTTTACTAAAAATATTACATTTTTAAAATACTTCTATATTCTTAGGTAAAGTAGGCCTACTTCCGGTTGAAGTATTTACTACAAAATTTGAAACAGATCTCCAATTTTAGGGCAAGAATTATTTATTAAATTTCATCGATCTGGCTTCTTGCATTGCGAGATAGAAAGAAGAATTCGCAAATTTTTACTTTCTCTTATTTTATTTAAATTTTATCTATTGTCTGAACATGCCACATTCTATGTTGTAAGACCTCTCGAGACAAAAATCCGAAATAACAGTTTTTTTTTTTTTAAGAATATAAATAAGAATATTTTAACGCCCCAAGATATTATTACCTGGTATAAAGGTCTATAGATATCGGAAAAATTTTACTAAAAATTGGGACACAAGTTTCGTTCAAATTGTGAAATAAGTTAATTTTTTCCAAATAAGAAGATAAGATTAATTAAAATGTTGAAATTCTATTAATTTGAGATCATATTCATTTGATATGAAAAGGCTACGCTATATCGCTATATAGATTGTTCAAAAGGGTTGGTTTATGGTCTATCATAAAAGACCCTCAGAACCCTAGCTCAGGTAAATTCACACAGACACTGCATATGTAGTGGTGAGTCGATTGGGCTGCCTAACTAGTAGGCGTCTTTCAAACAGGCTAGGGTGCAAATGTTTATGTTCCCCATGGTATATTGTTTGACACCTACCACATCGTATCAATGCAACATGCGGAGGAGATTTTTATTGTATTTTACCTTGGCTTTAAAAATAATTATTTGACCTATATAAAATTGTCTTCTCTACCAAATGTGTGTGCTCATAAAAACAAAATGTATGTACAAAATTAGTGTGG
The DNA here is from genome assembly GCA_023213315.1 of Euborellia annulipes. Taxonomy (NCBI): domain Eukaryota; kingdom Metazoa; phylum Arthropoda; class Insecta; order Dermaptera; family Anisolabididae; genus Euborellia; species Euborellia annulipes. Next base: position 22,040 of record JAKCPI010029871.1, on the reverse strand, counting down.
GGGGGGGGGGTAAAAAAAGAATCGGAATTTAATTATCGTTGTTGTTTTAACAGACCACCCTGAATGAAGTAGAAGTAAAAGAAACTTGGTGGAACAACTTCTCAAATAAAGAAATTCAAGTTTTTATTTTTTTTTTTGTTTTTTTTTTTTTTATAACATCTAAAAAGGAAATGATTTGAAAATATGTAGATATAATTTTCTGGAATCATTTAAAAGAAAAAGAGGTATTATTAATTAATATTTACAGTAACATAAATATCTTGAATATGTTAATTCAACCTAATAATTATAAAACATTTACTTATTTGGATTTTAGTTTTTTAAAAATTGTAGTCTACCAGTGGTGCAACCAGGATTTTTTTTTGTGGGGGGGTCAACCCCCCTCCCCCATTCAATGGAGAGAAAAAGTCTATGTAATTTTTTGGATAAAATGCCAAACGTTGGTATTAGTTGAAACCTAATTAGGTAAAATTAATTTAAATGAATCAAATACACTAGGTTTAAGGTTTCAATATATTTATTGGTATATTTATAAATACTTCCAACTTCATAAGTAGGCCTAATACATAACTCAAAAATAAAAAGTCTCTCTAAACCCCAATTTTATACTTAAGCTAAGTATCCATTTCTTAGGGGTCTGAAGGGCAAAATCGGTCAAAGAATTCTAGTACTTTACTGAAATACTTTTTTTGGATTTTCACAAAATTGGTTTTAAAGATTTTGATTAAAATTCATAAATCAATTATTTTTTAGTGGCTCTTTAAAATGTATATTCTCATTTTGTCCTCAAAATTATTTGAAGCACACTTTACTCTTGTACTTCATTGGAAAAACAGGAAAAATAAATACCTAGTTGTCATGGTAACAAAATATAAACAATTTTGCCATGTAAAAAATTAATAAATTTATACAGGATTCGCAGGGACTTTGCAGCCAGGAGATTAAATAAAAAAATCTTTTATTTAATTTTTATTTGCCGACGTTTCGGTCGCCAATCACGACCTTCATCAGGATTGGCGACCGAAACGTCGGCAAATAAAAATTAAATAAAAGATTTTTTTATTTAATCTCCTGGCTGCAAAGTCCCTGCGAATCCTGAGTAAATCTCCACAGCCAAAAAACATCAATTAATAAATTTATAGTTATAGGCAGTGGCGTAGCGAGGAGGGAGCAAGGGGGGTCATCATGCCCCGGGCGCTACTCACAAAGGGGCGCCAAATGGTCCGTAAAACAAAAAATTGCTGGATAATTTTTATTATAATTGATTTCTGGAAAATATATTTTAAATTTAGTTCCAGTGTAATATAATAATTTTGTAATATTTTACCGATATAATATTATATTAAGGTTTTCGAATGGGGGGGGGGGGCGCTAAAAAGGTATTGTGCCCCGGGCGCGAGTTAAGCTCACTACGCCACTGGTTATAGGCTACTAATAGCTTGAGGTATATCTAATTTAATAAAGAATTATAAAAATGAGTTTAAATAAATGAAATTTGAATAAAAATGTTTTTTAAATGGTTTATTATTATTATTTTTTTTTTATCTCAAATTCCAATTAGTCCTATTTCATTTAGAAAATAATTAAATTCCGTTTTATTGAGCCGACACAAATACCAAATGACTAATTCTTACTTTCGATTATTCGTCACCATCCTTTTGTTTAAAAAAAGGTCAATTACAATTTAAAATTTACAAGGATGCTCAAAAAGGAGAATTTTTATTTTCATGCCGGATCTAATCGAAATGTTCTCTTCTTCAGCGCGCGGGCGTCTTACAACTTTCACTCCATAATTCTATCAAATGTTAAGTGTCCTAAATAGTTACTCGGCTTGCTTAAATAGATTTTATAAATTCATTAATTAATTAATGGACCATTCAATTAATATTTCCTTTTATTTATTTATTTATTGAAATTAAAAATGAATAAAAAATGGCCAATAAAATTATTTAAAATTAAAAAAAATTAAAAAAATAAATATAGTATTTTATATTTAAAAAATACTTTTTTTTTTTGTTATTTGGCTTATATAAAAATAACCCTAATTTTTGGCAGGGATCAAACTAAGCCAAGTTCAAATATTAATAAATCACAGGTGGGTTTGACGTTTGCCAAAAAATATTTTTTTTATAATTTATTCAAGTTTGATATTATATTAAAGACAAATGCAAACGATTTCATATTTCTGATCGAATATAAAAAAAAATTACGATATGACGAAAAAAGTTTTATTCTTATTCTATTCAACTTGTTAACTGTACTTTTATTATTTTATTTTCTAAGGTAAAAAAACAAAACAAAATTGTTTGATTTATTTTTGACGTAGTTGATTGAATTCGCGATCATTATTTATAAGCATCCTTTAAAAACAAACATGTATATAACACGAAGTTTGTGCTATATATTTGAAAACAATGCAATCAAAACAACCGGAAGACGGTCCCAAGCTCGTTTATTTCACCATTAGGTTAATAGATGCATTTAATGTACGCTCGTGACGTGGCTGTTAATTAATAAAATAAGCCGCGATGCCAAAGTGAGGGATTGTGTCATAAAGAACGCAAATTGTTGTAAATTTGCACGCAAGTCGGGTTGGCGAGCGTCCTTAACGGCGTAGTCGGGATTAAAAAGAATGTGTAGGGGCGGGGAAAAAAAACAGTGCGTGTTCAAAACAAGCAATGGTTACCACTATCACGGGACAGGAAGATCTGCATCCTGTGAACAACATCAACCAAATGGAATGACATGGATAAAAGGATCATTCATTAAAAAAATATGGTTTTTAAAGAAAAATTATGAAAGGAGTAAAGACAATTTTAGAAAAAAAAAAATTTTTTTTAATTAAACGTCCAATTATGAGAATCTAAAAAATAATTGATTTCACTTTCTCTTACTTATATATATGTTAATATATATAGAAAGCATTGGATTTATGTCAAAAATTCGATGTCGAGATTTTGATGGATATACACGTTTTGAGGTCCCCTGAATCAAAAAAAGTTGTTTTGGCAACATAATCTGTCAGTCTGTGAACAAAATATCACAAGAACGAAAAGAGCTAGAAGATTGAAATTTTATATTTAAATAAGGTACCCTCCTGGGATGTGACACGAAGCTTCCTAGGAAAGATAGGAGAAATGGTTGACATTGTTACAAAATATAAATACCTATTTATGTTTATAAATTTTACATTTTTTTTTAACACTCACACTTTTTTTTCTCATTCACACACACATACACAAGTCTTTTCGTTAACTTAGGTCATATAAGACTAAACGATACTCATTATTTGTTAATATATCTATTGGGGGTCCAGGCATTCTTATTTAAGCCATTTGGTATCCAAAATCATTGGACTGCCTGGGATCTGAACCCACGACCCTCGGTATAGAAGGCACGCGCGCTACCAACTAAACCAAGCCAGGGTGCTTTATATCTTGAATTCAAATGTACTGTAATGTCGGAAACTAAATATATGCCGACACAAAAAATCTGGTGTGACAAGGCACAGAACAATACTTTCGGCGGGCTTTACGGCCAATCGGCTAGAGAGAGAGTGGTAAACAGGAACATAAAACGGAAGTTAATGGCTGGCGCTTTATATTATAATAATGATAATGATATATACAAAGAAAAAAATAGACAACAGCGTTGCAAAACTTTCTGCTTTTGTTATTCGTTTCCAAATACTGTATATTAGTGGCTTAAATAATCTGCTCTAGAAGTAGCGATGTGATTTTAATTAGAATAGAGTGGGAAGAGGTTTATGGAATATTTTGAAATTAATACATATATTACGATTTTCGTATGTTTATCTTCTAAAAATTATTTGATAAAAAACTACATCTCATCTCTGAATATACAAATAGATTAAATATTGGGCATATACAGAAAATAAATATTAATAGTTAAAAACTTATTAAATCTTAAATCAGGTTTTACTCGTGAATTATTCAAAAGAAACCTTTTTTTAATTGGACCTCGCCCCTAACCCCAAAGATTATTAGTTTGTAGGTCCCAAACCTCCCTCACATAAATTAAAGTTATCTGTCTACTAATAAAAGAAATAATAATTAATTAATCAAAATAAATTATAAAAATATATAGAATCTTGGTATGTAAAAGATAAAATTTTCAACAACTTGTTTTGTATATTTACAAAGCAACGATCCATTATTCTTTTAGCATGTTCATGTTTTGAAATCTTTTGTATTTCATCGTGAAAGAAAACAAACTTGAGAAAAAAAATTTCCTGTCTGTTCGAACCTCACGCGAAACATCTGGTCCATCTAAGATGAAACATGGAGCGTGTTTTATTTATGACCCGACCAGGAAATATCGAAATAAATTAAATTTTTTCAGGTAAGAAACGCAAAGTGCCTTTCTTTGCGGAGAACAGAAATACAATAATTTAAGATTAAGAAGTAACGGAGGGGAGGGGGCAGTGAAAAATATATTGAGCACTGAACGTTAGAACCTGGAAGGTAAACATTTATTGAATACGGAACCGATGTTTCGGCTAATTTCAACCTCATTTAGAAGAGTTTTGTTATATACATTTTTATCTTGAGCAGGAAACAAATGTAAATGGAATTGTTTCCTGTTTTTGGGCTAATAAAACTAGATTTATATATCACTTAAAAAGCTTTGTGATGTTCATTGCAAAATGATAATTTAGAAAAAAATATGATTTTTAAATAAGAAATTATATATAATATTTAAGATTTATTATATATATCGCGTAGGTAAGTCGCGAAACGGAAATTTATACAATTAGATATTACTTCATGTACCCGAAAAAAGATGTAAGGGGGTGCCGCCGGGAGTCGAACCATGGATCCACCGATTTGCGCTCAGTGTGCCCTTACCACTAGACCACAGCACGCCATTCGGGTATATGAAATCGGTGGATCCGTGGCTCGACTCCCGGCGGCACCTCCTTACATCTTTTTTCGGGTACATGAAGTAATATATAATTGTATAAATATGATTTTTATTTTAAACCTTGTACAAGATACCAGTAGTCTAATAATAAAATATTTAAATTATTTAGGAGGTATACAGCTGGATGTTGATATTTAAATTTGGTAGGAAAATGAGCTATGCAGCTAGTTTTATTTCACCCATTTCAGACCATTTTATGGTCCCATATATGACCGAAACGTCGGCCCTGGTTAAATAATAAAGTGAAATAAAACTAGCTGCTCATTTTCCTACCAAATTTAAATATCTACATTCAGCTGTATACTTTCTAAATAATCAAAAATAAGTAACTTAATCCCGCTATATTTCTGTGGAGAATTTTTATATTCCAAAATGCTAAATTAAATAACAATAAGTGAATTTAGAAAAAATACTAATCTTAAGTTGATATTTTATAAAATGTTTAGAAAGGTGTGTAATAATTACATCTTACCAGTGGCGGTCCTAGGATTGTTTTTAAGACGGGGGGGGGGGAGTCCGAAATTTATTAATTTTAATTGCAGATTCAAATTAGAATTAAAAAATAACTTTTGTATGATTAAAATCAATATTTTTGTGTCCAAAGGGTGCCCTGGGGCTGCTATAGTAGACCTACTTATTATTGACTAGAGCCCCTTACAAAGTTACTTTGTCTCCTATTCATTTTTTTGCGGACTATGAATAAATTTTGTTTTGGTTTCATTTCTATCCGTTTTACTTATTTAACAAGAATATTGGACAGTGTCAAAGAAATTGTGGAGGCTACTTATATTGTTTGGGGATTATAATTTCTAAGTCGCTTAGATGGTGAGAGTCTAAAATAAAATATCCAACATCTATTGTAATAATTATGATTGAGAGGGGAAGGGGTTCTTGGAATAATTTTTCTTAGTAAATGGGAATTTATCAATGTAGGAGATGCAGATTTCCCCTTTCCAATAATTCTAGTGTAAAGAAAAATTAGCTAATAATTTAAAATTCAAGCCATTTTCAAAATATCATAAAAAATTTTGGGAATTATAAAGGAAAATTGCTTTTTCAATTTTTAAAATTTCTTTATAAAGAAATTAAGGCAGCCAGAGGCAAATTTTTGTTTATGGCTTATCTAGAAGTTTTAATATAGTTATCAAAGAAACAACATGAATAAGAAATGAGAGATAAGTAGGTAAAAGGTGCTTGGAGCAAATGAAAGCAAACTTATGGGGACGGTGGTTCGTTGCCGTGGGTGTCCGTGGGGTTCGAATCGGTGACCACGAGAGTCAGGGTGCGTGGGACCCGCGAGGAATCGCGCTCTTGGATATATTTGGCGTGGTATGTGGTTAGTTGTTGATTGTGGCATTCATTTAGAAAGTTGGCTACGCGTAAGCGGGCAGCCCGTTATAAAAGCCTGCAAAGATTATAGGTTCAGAGACAAGCAGCCGAAAGACCCCCTGAGGGGGGCAGGCTGTTCATCTTGTTAGTTAGTTAGCCGGATGGACATTCAATTGCTCGACTGACGAGCAACTGATGAAGATGAACGGCTGCTTTATCGCGCCATCTAAAGATCTATGCAAAGTGAAATTGGCATCATTATACGATCACTATCTCCTGACAACGCATTCAACTAGTTTAATTGAAAAAATGAAAAGAACACAAATAACAAGCACGTAAGTGCAACATCAAGGTCGGTCGATTTAAAGGCCAACGTGCTAAACGGTTAAACAGAAAATTTATCGAAATTAATTTTATTTAAATTTAAACTATAGTGGAACCTCGCTTAACGAGCACCTCTCATAACAGGCAAAACAAATTGCAAAATAATTACTTGCTTAACGAGCGACGTTTCGCATAACGAGTGGCGAAGAAAGGGGAAGTTCCAATTGTGCGCATGTTACATCAGTCTGTATCATGGGGGGGGGGGGAGATCTGAGAATGTTAGTGTTTCGAATAACGAGTGTTTCTCTTTACGAGTATGATTCTGGAACGAAAGCGAGATTCCACTGTATTTTTAATAGTTATCAATATTTCAATATATAGGTGTTTTTACTCAATAATTTAATAAAAGAACTGAGAAATATTTAATGAAGATGATTGATTGACTAATATCGTTTAAGGAGGAATGGATAGTATTTTAATGCATATCTAGAGAGGTAGACAAAAAAAATGACATTTTGTTTATTTTGAATGAGAATTTAGGAAAAAAAAAACTTGGCTTAACGACAAAACGAAAGACTAAAAATAAACCAAGGAACCGTTCCAAATCTAATTCATATGGATCAATCAATATTCAAGAAATGCAGTTATAGATAAATAGTTTTAGAAAATTCAAATAATAAGATCATATGTGAAAACGTGCCAAACGAAGATAAAACCCAAATTAATATTAAATTCAACAAAATTAGTGAGAAATAAGGAATTTCATTTTTTTTGTGCCCGTAACGTGGCTGAAAACATCCCAGAGAGTTAATTTATTTCCGCCTATTTATCCAACATAATCTACGCCAGTGGTTTCCAAACTTTATGTTATTACGCCTCCCTTAAAAATATTTTATCGTGTGACGCCCTCCCCTTTTTTTTATAAAATAGTACAAACAAAAATTTGTATTGCTAAAAAATGCATTAATACAAACTATTATATTATTTATTATTTTATTTATAAAATAGTCCGCGCTCCAAGTTTGGAAAACGCTGCTCTACGCTACAAAGATACTCTACACTTGTCTGAATTCTACCCCTTAAGAAGAGTGTATCACTGGAGATTTTTTAACGAGTATTCCAGACATAGGCGTAGCCAGGGGGGCGTTTGGTAAAAGAAAATTTTTGAACCCCCCCCCCCCCCCATCAAAAATTTCTGGCTACGCCTATGATTCCAGAGACCAGTTAGTGGTCAGCTGAATTATACTTTTTACAATCTTTGTTGTAATATGATGTAGTGTAGTTTTTTAAATAAAACATTTTTCTATTATAAATTGGGAAAGTAAATACAAATCTCTCTATTAATATATTCTTTTCACTTTTTTTTTATTTATCAAAATTAGGCATATTTTCTCTCAATAAAAAAAAAAATTGATAAAAGCTCAAATTTCTAATGTTATCTTTCGGAAAAATTAATAGTTATATTTATATAATTATACCAAACAAATATAACCAATTTGGTGAATTTTATTTTCCTCTTAATATTTCTAAAATCTAAGGGCAAGTTAGTATTTTTAGACGGAAGGAGGTATTACATTTTTGAACGAAATCAACACTTATTTATAATGATCAAAAGAAGGTGTGGTTTAGGAAATCAAACTTGGTGACAGTCAAACGGTTTGCAAATCTCTATACATCCCACAATAGATTAGAGTGAGATGGATAGCTGAGTAGATCGTGTAGTAAAGAATAAAGAAAAACAGCTACGTTTATTTCGTTTATTAGACACTTCAAGCCGATGTTTCGATCAAATTGCAACCATCCTCATGGTTTAAGTGTGTTAAAAAAACTCCTCAAAAAGTCGAATGGCGCAATTGAATAAAATATTTATTGTCATTTAATAAAGACCAAAGGCTATGCGAGTCAAGGTTAGATTGGTATTTGAATTGATTATTATTTGGAGCCATATTGTGTAAGAGATTCTTAAATTTGTTGAAATCAATGCAAATACATTCAATCAATGTAACACTTTGTTTATTTTCAAGTCAAGTGGAATATACCAATCAATAAAGTAAATTAATAAATAACACGTGGAGAGTAAACAAAGTCTTTGTCCCACCATCCTGTGCTTGCAAAGTTGCGTAGGTAATGAAATGAATACAAAGGCCTACTTAGTTTTTTTTTTTTTTTTTTTTTTTTTTGTTAAAATACCTTTTGAAATCTTTTTAATAAGAAAAAAAAAAAGATTGAGCTTAAGAAATAAAAATATATACATCGCGATAAACACGACCTCGGATTACGACAGCCTCATTATAGCCATGTTTTTTAGAGCTTTTTGATTAAACCAATTACAAAATAAAATATATACAAGAATATGTTAGATTAAATTTGCTTAAGTTGGTTGCAAATTAATTTAAATATATATGGGCCTTAATGGCTCTAGTCATAATTTTCGATTATTGATACTGTAGGCCTATATACATATATGAGACTTTAAGGCTCAAACGAGTTATACAAATAGATACATAATATTATTAGCAATAACATTTTATTAATTAAGAGAAGAAATAAAATTTTACTTATTTGTAAATAAATGAGAATCGCAAAATTAATTATTTATTGTTGTTATTATTGGAATTCTACTTTCTTCTCTGAATTAAAAAAAAAAAAAAAATGTTAAGATGAAAACCGAAACAAATTGAAGGCCATAAAGAGTAACAATTAAATAAATATGTGATAAATGGAAATAGGACATTATTGATTTCTATGTTGGAAGAAAATATCCAACATTACAATTAATCGGGAAATTTATATACACCTACACCCATAGGCGTAGCCAGGGGGGGGGGGTTTGGGGGTTCAACCCCCCCCCCCCATGAGACCCAAGCCATGACTAAATATTTAATACAAATTATATTTCACATAGGGTAAGAGAAAGTAAAATATAATAATTTACTCTAGCTAAAAAAAAAAACAAACCAAAATGATTTATAAATACCCTAAAATAATCTTAAATTTTTGAAAAAAATTTCTTGATCCCCCCATCAAAAATTTCTGGCTACGCCAATGCCTACACCTAATTGAGTTTTGAATAAAATCTGTACAAAATTTGCTATGAAATTTGGGACTATTAAAGAGGGTGAGAGTCTAGGAAAAATCCCAAAATCCACAAAGGCTCAAAAAATTTGAAAATAGCTACAGGGCTAAGCGCGAAGCCCATTGAAAGTGGATGGCGCAGCTAGTATTTAAAAAAAAATTATTTGGAAGAAGGATAATTTTTCAATATTTAAAAGTCATTGATTGCATAAATTATTTCGTGCTCGGTTACTGAAAGGTAGGCATCCCAAGTGACCATCTCACTAACATAAGAGATTTTTCGATTTATTACTCCAGAACTAGTCAAGAATGGGTAGTTGTTAGAATTCCTTAAGAAACAAGTGAGCACACTCTAAAAAAACTGAAGAAATTATTGGAAAAATTCATTGATATTTTGGCTATTTTAGTTTCACTCCTAGCAAATAAATCTAACAAATATAACCCCATGCCATGGTCTCATCGTATCTTTAAGTTGTTTTGTGAAAAATTAAAAATATCAGTATGTAATGGATACTTTCGTTGATATATTTTCTTCGGAAAATATTGTCACATTCACATACGTAATTTACGTATCAAATTTCAACCTAAATTGATTTTATTTTGTTCATATACAATAGTTACCGAAGCTATCTCAAGTTATCTCATTTTGTAAAAACTCAATAAAATACTTTTTGGGTATTGGTTCCTTCATTATCATATAACTCAATACAGCCAATATAAAAGATAAGTGTTATCCATCCCATTATATTAATTGGTTTTTTTAATCATTTATATTAAAGCATTTTTATTTTGAAGTGAAAGAAAATAATGATCTCTAGTCAGAGGTTTTTTTAATGAAAATTATCGATTTTTTTTTTTTTTTTTTTTTTGAATGGGTACATAAGGTCCGAAGAGGTATATTGACCAGTGGTCACATGCAGCCAGGAAGAAAATAAAAACAAAAGGAGAAGCCTAATATGTAGAAAATAAATACTAAATCCTAATTTTATTGTGAGTTTCAAGTAATATTGATTTATTATTAACTATTAACTATTTTATGTAATAAAAAAATGTAAGAATATTAATATATTCAAGTAAAAAATTATATAAATATAAAAAAAGTTCTAACAACGAGTGATTGAGCTAAAAACAAACATCGCCTGCAGGGTATGCAACCATACAAACGGAAAGTCTGCGGTGTCAGCCTGTAAGTCTGGCGGTCAAGGTCTGGAGGTCGGATCAGCTCTCTATTATTCTATTTAATATTCTTTATGAATCAAATTGAGGTATAAATTAACCCTGAATGGGTCAATTTATTTATAGCAATAATCTTTAGATTAGAAAGATATTAACATAAACAAGAGTCGCCTGATCGACTGACTCATTGCTTCGGACTTTCTTATGGAACAATTGGCTTCGATTAGATTGAACGTTTCTATTCAGATAGGCTATGTTAGATAGAAATATCTATTAATAAATCTATTTGGATGTCCTTTTTATTATAAAGATGGATTTATATAAGTGATAAATAATCATATAAATTCAATAAAAAGAAAGAATTTGCAAAATAAAACGTAAAAGAAATATTTTAATAGTAGCTACTGTATTTAATAAATTGATAGTAAATTGATCGGAATACTTCCAACCTCAAAGACATACCTCACAATCAGATCTATTTTCTAAAAACAGGTGTTAAAATTTAAAATAAACAAATGGGTGTTAAAAACTAATGTAAAAACAATCAGCGTTAAAAAATGCTATTCAAAATCACAGCTATTCTGTAAACAAAAATTTAAAGCCAAAGCGTTAACATTTAGTAAGTAGTGTTAAAATTGTTTAGGGGGTGCCTTTAATATTTTAACGTCGTGTTTAAAATAAACATGGCGTCCTTAACCTAAAAAGTAAGGTTAGGATTTTGATAGCTTTGAAATAAAAGCAACATGTTAACGTCGCTGTTAAAACTTTGTTTAGAGAATAGCATTTTTTTTAACGCTGATTGTTTTTACATTACATTTTTAACACCCATTTGTTTATTTTAAATTTTAACGTCTGTTTTTAGAGAATAGACCTGAATGATTGATTAAAATAACACAAAATAGAAAGAAAAAAAAATCTATTAAATTTGACTCAGAGTTTGAAAGGAGTTTGTTTAAAAACAAATATCCAATAAAAAATTAAGAAGTGGTGGCTGTGATAATAACTTTGAGAGAAAGGGCAGAGACAGCAAAAAAGAAATAATTCTGAATGCTACAACAATTTTCCGGAGACGTTTCGGTGCATTTATTAGTGCTCCATCAATCAGTCCTTTAATTGTTTTTTATGCTCAGAGTTAGTCTATAATTGCTTGGGGTATACATATGTTTTAAATTGTTGACAATTGAACATGTATATTGTTGAATTGGCATACAATGTTAAACAATACATGTTCAATTATCAACAATTTAAAACATATATATATATACCAAGCAATTATAGACTAACTCTGAGCATAAAAAACAATTAAAGGACTGATAATGGAGCACTAATAAATGCAAATGCAAAATACAAATGAAAAATTGTTGTAGCATTCAGAATTATTTCTTCTTGGCTGCCTCTGCCCTTCCTCTCAAAATATCCAATAAAATCTTAATTAATTATACAGGTTTATGCCATGCATTACTACTCTTGTCAATTTTAAATCTCAAAGTGAAATTTCGAAATCAAAACCCATTTAGGTATAATAATATGCGGATCTAAAACAGTCCTCAACAACTAATAAAAAAAAATCCAGTTAAAAATCAATTAAGATTAAAAGGAGATGTCGTCTAAATATGGGAGAGGTGATAATCAATTTCGTATGAAAGCTTGGGCTAAAGTTATTACGTATGATAAATCCGGAATTTTATATGTATAAATTTTATTAAAATATCCAATTTACTATTTATAAAAGAAAAAGAAATTCTAATTAAAATAAAGTTGAAATTTTTGTAATTCAATCCGTATTATATCTCTATTTCGTTAAATGAATTAAAAATAAAAATTTTCGGATGCAGAAAGTGTAGTACTATCTTTTTATGCCAATATGACCATTCTGGTACAGAGTAATTCTTAAAGCAGCCCGATGACACATGACCAAGGCCAATGAGTCAATATCAATCGATAAGGAAAAAAAATCTGGTGTGACTGGCGCACAGCACACAACTTTCTCTTACCTTCGGTAATCGAATGTTGTGTTCTGTGCTTGTCACACCAGATTTTTTGTGTCGACATGTATTTAGTTTCCGACAGTACGGTACATTCGATTTTCAAGATGTAAAATTTATAAGTATGACAAAATATTTATATTTTGTTACCATGGCAACCATTTCTCCTATCTTTTCTATGGAGCACAAGAGTAAAGTGGTCTTCAGAAGATTTCAATCACAAAATGAGAATATACATTTTAAAGGAATCTAAAAAATAATTGATTTTTGAATTTTAAAAAAAATCGTTGGAGCAAATTTTGAGAAAATCGAAAAAACTGAAAAATTGCATCAGTAAAGTACTAGTACTATTGATTGTTTCGTTTAATAGCATCTTATTTATGTTTGTGACCTTTCCAAACCTTTCTCAAGATGACAGTTATGAAGGAATCAATATATAGAAGTAAAAAAAAAAAAAATTGAAAGTAACTTTCATGTGTCAATATTTTGAAAAATATAATTTCCCTTTTATTTTTATTATAGAGAATAGATTTCAATTTCAAGTGCTAAAGAGCAAAAATGTTTATTAGAGAGAATATAAATAATAAATATACTTGTGTAAGCCTATAGAAAATGTTTCAAGGAATTCTATTCTAGGAGTATAACAAAATTTAATATTAATCCAGCCTTCGCATTGATCTTTAAGAGGCTCCAGATGTAAATGACAAGGTCGTTGAAATTCTAATCGATAAGAATAACTGTATCACAAGTATTTGCTCGGGCCATAAAATTCCGCCTCTATAATAAACAGTGAATATTTAATTCACTTACACAATCGCCAAGATAAGAAAAAAATTTAATTTAATTCATTGTTATATTTCAAATCAATTATTTCAAAGAGTAATTTATTACAAATTTTTTGGTCGAGATATATTTACCTGGTAGTTTCCGTCAGTACGGTACATTTGAATTAAAAAATCTGGTGGGACTGGTCGCACAGCACACAACTTTCTCTTACCCTTCGGCAAGAGAAAGTTGTGTCCTGTGCTTGTCACACCAGATTTTTTTGTTTTGAGATATATTTGGTTTCCGACAGTAGGGTACATTTGAATTCAAGATGTAAAATTTATAAACTATTTGTTTATTTATATTTTGTTACCATGGTAAACATTTCTCCTATCTTTCTATGAAGTACAAGAGTAAAGTGGTCTTCAGAAGATTTCAATGGCCCTCGGGGCATGGCGAAGAGGTTAGCGTGTTAACCTCATATACCAAACGTCGCGGGTTCGGACCCCAGGCGTCCGATGATTTTATTTAAGCCAATTGGATACCAGATGGCTTAAATAAGAATGCCTGGACCTCTAATAGATAAATTATTTAATAACGGATATCGTAAAAAGTCTTATAAGGCCTGAGTTGCCGAAAAGACTGTGTGAATGTGTGTGTTAGTGTAAGTGTGAATGAGAAAAAGTGTGAGTGTTTTTTTTTTAAGAAAAAAAAAAAGATTTCAATGGCCTACGGGCTTGGTCTAGTTGGTTGGGTGCCTAACTTCTATACCGAATGTCGCGGGTTCGAACCCCAGGTAGTCCGATGATTTTATTTAAGCCATTTGGATACCAAATGGCTTAAATAGAAATGCCTGGACCCCTAATAGATATTATAAATAATAATGGTTATCGTCAAAGTATTAAATGGCCTAAGTTGCCGAAAAGACTGTGTGAATGTGTGTGAGAGTGTGAGTGTGAATGAGAAAAAAGTGTGTTAAAAAAAAAAGATTTCAATGACAAAATGAGAATATGCATTTTAAAGAGAATCTAAAAAATAATTGATTTTTGAATTTTAATCAAAATCGTTGGAGCGAATTTTTGAGAAAATCGAAAAAAACTGAAAAAGTACATCAGTAAAGTACTAGTACTTATATTATAAGAGATAGAATATATAGAGATATAAGAAATATAAATTAGTTGAATCACGACAACGCCGTGGACTTAGGCAACCGAGTGGTCTAAAAATTGGCAACTTTTTAAGGCTGCAAGATGGCTTGAATGAATGTTCAAATGGACAAGGTAAGAGAAAATTGTATGCTGTGCGTTAAGTCACACCAAATAGAATAGGGTATAATGTTACAAATAGGAAATTGGAAGATGTAAAATGTCCCGAAAACATTATTAGACTCTTGAATATAATATAATATGTAGTTTGGGTCTCCACTTTCGTAATAAATCCAAACGAACCTATTTCGGCTAATGTTTAGAAATCAGGTTATTGAATTTAAATAGATATCTAGATAGACTTTTAAAGGGTTGAAAGTTAAGTTATATATGAAGCAATTTATCAAATGTTTAAAACGAAAAGTGCTTTTATTAGATGATCTTAACCAATTATGACGCTTTTCTTAATCGATTTCTATGTCTATATGTATTAATATTAATGGCAAGTGTTAAAAGTGTGTGTCTGTATTGGATGAGGCGGGGGCGGGAAGCGTGGGTCCCCCTTTTGGAGAGCAGAGGCAACTGATTTGGCTGTTGTGGCTAAGTGTGGGATTACAGAGAGGGAAAGAAAATCTTACTAATGTTCAACATTAGATGGTAGATGGTACTCACCACATTGCCTGGACAGAAACGGGCTTAAAGATATGTTGTCGGCCGCAAACGGACACGCTGAACCCCCTGTAATCAAAAAAGAATATGAATTAATAAAAGACTAGTCAAATTTTAAAAGATTGAACAAAATGAATTTAAATATTCTCTCTAGGCAATAACAAAAAAATTGAATGAATATAAATAAATAAATTAATACTAATAAAAATGTCTCACTTGTCAACCGATTTTTAAACCAATACAGGGACAGACATCTGGGACTGCTGCAACATACTACTGTCAGCAGCAAAGCCCTGCCCCAGCAAAGGCTGCGGGGTTAAGTTATAGGTAAATATTTTTCGAAATCTATAAATATTTGAATAAGAAATACCTCGATTCGGACTTTATCTGAGTCATATATATATATATATATATTTTAACAAGAGTGTTTTAAATTAAAATTTAAATACAGTACTAAATGTCAAAAATATTATGATAAAATTATATAAAATAATGCTGAATGTTAATAAGATAGGAGAAAAAAATCAGCACCGTTCAGTCTATGTTTCTTTATAAAAAAATTCGCTCTCAAGGGAAGTTTTGGAATATAATAAATTGGTATATTTATATATAGGTATATTAGAAAATATGAACATAATGGATAGATGGAGTTATCAGCCAAATTGGAATGGTATAGGTTCAATAAAACTCCCAGAATAAGACGTTTCGGCCTGAATTTATTTGGCCATCTTCAGTTATTGGGAATTATACACATAATGCAAGTGCACATGTGATTGAACCAGGATTTGGATAAATGATCATTTATCTCTGTTCTTGGGCACAGGAACCAAATAATTTTGTATGAAGCAAATAAATTTTATTATTGACAAATCCTGGTTCAATCACATGTGCACTTGCATTATGTGTATAATTCCCAATAACTGAAGATGGCCAAATAAATTCAGGCCGAAACGTCTTATTCTGGGAGTTTTATTGAACCTAGAGCAATCAAATCTGGCTGTTATCGCCATTATAATCACATCACAGCCACAACTTCAAAAGCAAGAAAAAATAAACTGTAATAGAGAGATAGTAGAAGTTAAGTATGCTGAGACGAATCGATAAGGTTATGGAGAAAAAATACAGCAGCGGTTGCTTTCCACCTTTTCAAATTATATCTCTAAGTACCTGATACAATTGGTTGAAATTTCTTTTACAAAAAATGATGAGGTCACTGTGAAAAATTATTTTTTGTATAAGAAATTTTAACCAATTGTATCAGATACTTACAGATATAATTTTTCCTTCAGTGGCTTGCACAATAAAAACATCCTCTCTAATTTGTAGAATGGCTTCTCATAGAAAATTGTATCATTTAAAACAAGCTTCACATATGTATAATTTGATGCAGTGAGGATGAATAACGTAGGCATTCCGAAATATTTGCCAAATAAATTATTTTAATGTGGAAAGCAACCGCTGGTGTATTTTCTCCATAACTTTAATGTATAAGAGATATGTACCCGTCGCCGTCGAGCGTAATGGCAGTGTCTGCAAGTACTCGTAATACGAGACCCACAGTTGTACGCTCGTTGCAGTCGATACCCAGTAGGCAGCTCTCCTCAGCATCGCGCCTGCCCATGCACGATACCACTACGAGATATCTCGTCCGCCCCGGGTGCACGCTTTCCAATTTCACGGCCTGCAACATAATAGGACAAATGATCTCTTAAGAAAATATTTAATAATATTCTATAACTAATTACTTATTTGTAATGTATTCAATATTTTAAAATTTGGACTTACTGTTAGAGGTAAATGAAATTAGACATGCAGGGTCTTCAGTTAAAAACTATAGAAATAACTGGTAATTGACTTCTACTTGCAAATGAAGTTCATGGGCATCAATTTATACTATTTTTTCTAAAATATAAATTAGATTGGTTTGAGGGTTTTGTTAGATTTAATTTTTAACAAAAATTTGAAAGAAGTTTAACTGTATACTTTTGAATATACAATCAAATTTGGTGCGTTTCATTAACTCCTTGCTTCTGCCCCCTTTGTTTAAAGTTCAAAAAAGATTTAACCGTTAAATCCATTAAAAAGATCCAATATTCGGGAGTCAAGATATCAACATTTCAACACATATACCCTGACTTGGGGTCAAAGAGATTGAAATAATATTTTTCTAATCGTCATTTTAACTTATCTTTAAAAAATTTTTATTAATCAAAGCAATAGTCGATTTTAAACTGTAAAGCATGGTCTGATATCTGCAGATGGTTATGAGAATTAACCGAAGTTCAGAGAGCATTTGCTAATAGAACAGAGACACCCACGAGACACTTATACCATTCGTTTCAATTTATAAATTAAGTTTTAAGATATCTTGAAGATAGGATAATAGATCAGAACCCATTTTAGAATCCATGTTTCTCTTTCAATTTATAAGATTAATTATAACACCGAATGGAAAACAATTTATTTATTATATAAATATTAAGATCTATTCAACATGTTTTAAACTGACACTTAGTGAGGACATGACAGTTGCTTGAGGCAATTAAAGACCCGCACAATTTAATTCTTTAAACAGGAGAGTGACAGGCAGCGAGGGGGAATATCAAAATCTTGACATTCCCTTTTTTAAGAGAATATTTTATTTTTAGAGTTCTTAATTAAAAAGGAATATGAGACATATCAGTCAAGATTCATTTCTAATTAATTTTATTTTGTTTGGCTTAATAGAATAATATTTATAGAATCCAGGGAAATGTTTTTAATTTCAATAACATTTGTTTATTTAAACGCTTCATTTAAGGCTGAAAGCACACCAAATGAGCAAAACGTTTTGTCCAAGAGCAAAACGTTTTCCTCAATCGGTCTGTGTTGGCATCGAGCAAAACGTTTTGCTTTTGGACACAACGTTTTGCTCAATTGGTGTGCGTCAGCCTAAGAGCTTATTTAAATATAATAATAAAAAAAGAAGAGGAATTCAATCAGGTAGGGAGCCTTTATTAACATTTTTTATTTCTAAATAGTACTCTAAATGAGCAAATTCGTAAAATTCTCAAAAAAAAAAAAAAAAAAAAAACTCAAGATAAAAAAAAAACTCAAGAATTTCAAAATATATATAATACTAGTAAATTTAAAATTGAGATAAAAGAGGACATAATTAAAGGTTTGCTTAATCAAATGCTATAAATTATCTCGAACAAATAAAGGAATTATTTCAAGACTTTGTTTATAAATAATGTAACGCTTTAATGGATTATCTCACGATTAGTAACGTTAATGAGAAAATCTTCTCTAATCGTGAGATTTGTGTCAAACGTCTCGTCTTCATGGGGTTAAAACATGTTACTCAATTGTCAATTAAAAAAAAAAAAAAAAAACCTTCAAGGTTGTGTATTTTATTAACTATGTGAGGTAATTCCTTTCATTATCATTTTGTATTTTAATTATAAACAGGACTTAATAAGACAAACAATTATACAAATAACAATATTGAAGAATATGAAAAAAGCAATAAAAACATGGCAAATGTTTTGTGACATTTGAGTAGATTTTTATTAATTTATCTTTGCTAATTTATACAAGGTTATTATTGTAAATTATATATGCATGTTTTTTTTTTCTTTTGCTTGGTTGGTATTTTCCACTAGATAATATAATTGATATAGAAATAAAGTGAGGGGTAGAATTAAAATTCCACCATTTCTTATTTTCTTTGTAATATTTTAAATTTATTTGTTAATAGTTTTCTAAAATTAAATTATATAGCCTACTGTAGATACAGATTGCAGACGTACATTTGCTTGTTAGAATGTTATAATAACATATGTTAATGCGTCATTAAGTTAAATGTTTATTTAGAAATATAAATGACAAGATTATCTATTTAAAAGATGATAAATTTTTATACATCTTTATCTGAAAAAGTGAAGAGATGCAATATTTATGAAGAGACCTATAACTCTAGCCTAATCTACTTAATGAAAGGAGAAAAAAAAAGAAAAAGGGCTTCTTTGAGATATTTAAAATATAGTCATAGAAATACTTTCTGAATTGATGAGCGAGTGTATCAGATAAAGCATGGATAAATAAACACATTTTTCTTCTAGTACTCGATTTCAATGATAAGCCTTTTCATTTAATTGATTTAAGTATCGAAAGACTAACCATTTAGATGGTTTGCGATCAAAAAAAGAACGAATAACAAACTTGTAAGGGAATTTACGAAGATTTTAACTCCTAGATAAGTGCCTATTGTGTCTAAAGTGGCGATGACCTTTTTGGAAGTGGAGGTGGATCCGGATTCCGGATATGACAAATTGGATAGAATGCATTCCGCGACTTCAAGGTCGTATGATTGGCCAATGCAATGATAACGTCACACTAGCCATGGTGATATTAACACCTTTACTTCTTTCTATCATAAGTATATTATTCTTTTGTTTTCTTTGTTATATAATATCAAAAAAAAGAAATGGAAAGTTTAATAATGTTTAGGTAAAAAAATTGCGTGAACAATTTTATAAATTTTTAAAATAAAAGAAAAAACAATAACAATATTATCACATAACTGACTTAAAAACTTCCTTTTGAATTTCTTGTTTTTTTTTTTTTTTTAATATTGGAAGAAAGTCAAAATAAGTCAAAATAATAGACTACTAGAATACATAATAAGTATTAAGGCTCCTTTACTGCTGATGTCTTAAAGGTGCTGAAAAAATTGTGGTTCTCAATAAATATAGGACGTTTTTTATTCCCCCTGAGGATCTATTTTAAGATGAAATTTTTTATAATAAATTTTATATATAAAGTATATACTTTGGTATTTATTTATTTTTATACTTCTCTTTTATCCTAAATATTTATCTTGGTTTAAGTCGCAAGGGGGAGAATTTGAACATCTCCCTCCCCTTCCTGAGTTCGCCTAAGGGTAACAATTAAGGGAGCTGATCGTTTGGGTTGTTTTGCTTCCAGTTAAGTAAAAGAACTAATTTATGCGTCCCATGACATGTTTTAAGCCTTAATCTTATATTCGCCTCTTGTGCTAGGGGTCAGGAGTTCGTTTTCCGGCTATGCACATTTTCTAAATTACATTGGATACCAATTAATTTGGGGGGGTCTAATTTTATAAATGAAATAATTTATATTTGTTAAAGGGTCGTCCACATATTACGTAACGTCTTTTTTGAAGATATTTTAGTTCCCCCCCCCCCGAAACCGAAACTTGTTTTAAACTTATTCTTAAAATTTCCTTTACAAAATTCATATCATTTTACTTTTTTTTTATATACGAGTCTCATCCCATCTTTTCAAACTCAAAAAATTTTATAAATTCAACTTTGAATTGTTACGTCACACTTAGAAACCCCCGGGTCCCTATGTCACAATTAGTAACGTTTTGGCCAGATCCATCCCTATAAAGCGCTACGTAATATGTGGACGGCCCCTAAGTCAATTTTTAGAAAAATAAAATTAGGCTACTATCATCAAATCAATAATGAAATGCGAATGATGAAAGAAAAAAAATTGTTTAATTCAAGTGAAGTAAAAATTTTAGCCGAAAAACTCAATTACAGGTTTTATTTATTTATTTATTTTTTTTTATAACTTAATAATGTAAATTATCTCATTGGGTAACTCACGGAAATAACGGTAACGATTGAATATTATATGTTATTATGAGAACGAACTTGCCTCGTTTCATTTGAACAAATTCCTTAGTCGAGTAGACTATAACCTTTCTATTAGAATCTAATTATAGATGAGCAAATTATCCAGGAGCAAATAAAAATTGAGAAATTTAATATTACATGTTTAATAGGATAAAATAAACAATACCGATTGAGATGAGATTACAGGAATGAAGACAATTTTTTTTTTTTAATTTATTTTGCCCGTTTAGCCAAAACAAAAATATTTGATTAGAATTCGAAAGACGTTGCAGTCAGGAAATTAAATAAATTTTTATTTAATTTTTTTATTCGCCGAAAGATTGATTAAGAAATTGTATATGATAGCAATAGTGATCGTATATATTCAACAACATCTAATATATTCAAATTTATATTCCTTATTGTAACCTAATGTAATTTTTTAAAAATAAATGTTATGATCATAGGCTCTGATGAAGATAATGATTGGCGATCGAAATGTCGGCCTGGCTTCAACGTCATCCTTCGAATCCTGATTGAATCTCTAGAGCCATAAAAAATTTCAAGCAAAAATATTTATAGGTAGGCCTATTAATCGGAAAAGTACAAAGAAAAAAGTTTCACTTTAAAATGATATTCATAAAAGTCTCATAAATTTTTTGTTCCAAGAATCAAATATTCATTTTATATTTGCCTAAGAATACTAAAGTTTACCTTTTATAGTAATTTTTAAAAATTCTACAAGTTTACCATTTTTCTATGTAAAAAAATAGGTTATTTTTCAAAAAATATTATTTTATTTAAATTAACACCTAACGACTGTCGTTTCTGCCCCAGGTCTAGATCATCCTCACGGCTGCCACGTATAATTTAACATCCACAGCAGAAGAAATAATAATTTCTTTACATATGAGGTGGGCAGGCCAAAATGCTAAGTATTATCGCTGTAAAATTATACACTTGGATTAATGGTAGCCTGTGAG
>JAKCPI010029870.1:0-32623 GCA_023213315.1 Euborellia annulipes | reverse complement strand
TTTTTTGTGAAAATATAAACTCTACGAGGAGAGGGAGTTGCTGCGACATCCCGTTCTGTGGAAGTGGACGTAAAGAAGATTCCCTCTCAGTGATGCATTCTTCGAAAGGAGTCGGTGTTGAGGTAGTCCCTCCTCAAACTAGGACATTCCCTAAGCATTGAAGAGGTTGGATAAAAGGAACCCGAAATAAGGATTAGTTCACTAGCTAGAGACGAAAGCAGGAGGAGCTTTTAGAGATAGGAAATGATGCAACTTCACGGGTGCCGGTAGATGGCGCCGGTTGGGTTTGAGGTGTGTGTCTTCGTGCACGAAAGCACCTCGGGGAAATAAACGGAGATCCCGAGAGGAAATCCAAATAATAATAATAATAATAATAATAATAATAATAAACGCTGCCTGCGCCCCTTCAATGCGCCCCCTTGCTTAAAGAAATCTAGAAAATTCAAAATAAGAGTCAAATAAAATTTAATTTTCTTTTATTCTTATCATAAGAACAAAATAAGAGAATATCTTGTCCAAGTACGCTCTTGGAGCTCTTAGAGCCCCCCCCCCCCCCTCCTCCCCTTCTCAGGCCTGGGAGGTTATTTATTTCTTCTCAAACCAATAACTTTGAATTTTCTCCATTTTCCAAACATCATTTGTCATTCTTCTCCAGTTTTTTTATTTTATCTTTATTTCTTTTTAAAAAAAAGTTGAAGAATAATAATATATTTGACAAAATACAATGAGGAAATATTTTAATACATGTTGGATTCTCTATATGAAAATAAAAACTTTGGACATGTTCATATAAACATTTATCCCTGTCGTTCGTTCGTTTGTCATCTTATTTATTCCCACTTTATGCCCAAACACAAATACATTATCGCCGCCCACGGGAGGGAAAGAAAATAAGCAAAACAAAAAATATAAATTCAATTTCCAAGTTTCGTATTTATCAAAAAGAAAATTCTTAGTGTTTTTTTTCTAATCAATTTCGCCATGATGCCCGCGATCAGGGCGGTTCCTGGGCCTAATCTAAGGGAAATAATTTATTCCAAAACGAATGAAAAAAATTATAAGTATCTAATGAACCTATGATGCCATCTAAATACGAAAATTTATTCGGAATGAGTTCTAGTGGTTTCTGAAATCTCGTGCTTTTCAGGGTCTCGACGAGTCGAATCAAATAGAAACGAAAATCAACCCGTTTGAAGTACAAGAGTAAAGTGCGGCACTTCAGAAGATTTCAAAGGGCAAAATGAGAATATACATTTTAAAGAGACATCTAAAAAAATAATTGATTTTTAAATTTTAATCAAATTCATTAAAGTGAATTTGAAGAAATTCGAAAAAAAAACTGAAAAAGTGCATCAATAAAGTACTAGTACTTTAATAAAAGAGATTTGATTTTCGGTTTAACTGTGGATTGTTTGTAAAAATTACAAAGTTTCGGACACCCTTCTCAGGTGAATTCAGTTCCGATTACAAAGGTTGTTACATCTGTGACAATATTATTGAGGAAAAACAAGATGGCTGCCGCAACTCGACAGGCACGCCATCTGAGCGATCGCAGCGCCCCTACATACAATCTGATACGAAATTCAAAAAGAGAAGAATACACTCTCTAAACTGGACAAATTATTATTAATAAAATATTACATATTATATATAATCTTTACAAAAAAGTTCTATGCCCTCGGGGCATGGCGTAGAGGTTAGCGTGCTAACCTCATATATAAACGTCGCGGGTTCGGACCCCAGGCAGTCCGATGATTTTATTTAAGCCAATTGGATACCAAATGGCTTAAATAAGAATACCTGGACCCCATATATGTATATTTATTAATAACGGTTATCGTCTAAAGTCTTAAATGGCCAGAGTTGCCGAAAAGACTGTATGAATGTGTGTGTGAGTGTGAGTGTGAATGAGAAAAAAGTGTGAATGTTTAAAAAAAAAAAAAAAAAAGTTCTAGTACTCTTTGGCCGATTTTACCCGAGCGTCAATATAAAATTAATATAGAAAATGGCTGCGTAGAATTGAATAACAGGAATGAAGAGGATGCAGCCAGGTAGGGGGTCTCTATTAAATCAAACTCCATTTTCGCAAAACGTTCTGGCCAATTTTATTATGCCATCTTCAGTTGCATAGGAGTTTTTGTTAGTAAATAGGCTTGTTAATGGTCTGTTCCTAAGCCAGTATTATAACATAGCCTAGGAAGACAACAATGCAAATAATAATCAAAATTTTTATAGCTAATTCTTTTTGTTGTAAAACGTTTTTGGAAGGAAGTTCTTTAACGCGAGTTACGCAGGATGAATTAGGAGAAAATGTAACATGCGTTCCTAACAAAAATGCGTTTCCAACGCCCGAGCGACGGCGGAGAAAGGCGAGATTAGCCGAAGTCTTGGCATCTACCGTAAACGGCGGTAAATTGCTGGCCGAAGGCGGGCTTTCCGTCTATTTAAATAATATTCGTATTAAATTATATTCTGAGTTGAAGAAAAGGCGTGAGGAACCTGGTTCCTGCAGGGGGTCCTACGATCCCACACGTTTGCTTTTTTTTGTGGAGATAAATGAGCTATCCTCTTCTTTCCAAGTATAATATCTTTGTTTATAAACCAAATCCCAACCCAATCTACCGAATTGCGGGCCATTATATAATTTTGCAAAAGTTCTTCGTTCTTGGGTTCCATCCCTAATATATATATATAGGTAAGAGAAAGTAAAGATGCAAAGCAATGTAATTTTCAATTAAATTCGCTGATAAATTTTGAACCTTAATTACAATTGATCCCAATTTTAAAAGGATGAAGGGCAAATTGCTTATGCATGAAGGTGTTATCTGCAGGCCTTCATGCCTACCTGCAATACATAAACTCGAGTATATAGAGGCAATGTGGCGACAAAATGGATCGCCATATGGAGGAGAAGCGATTTTTTTTTTTTTTTATCAGCGTCATATTTGCATTAAAGAATAAAGAGGCGCAGATTAATTCACCTGGCCAAAATGAAAATCAGCGCTATAAATTACGCTCCTATTATCTCTTTATTTTATGGTCGACAATCTAAAGAATCCGCTGCTAACACGAGTGAAAATCGCAAATGATATAAAATTATTTTTTTTTTTTTACAGAAATAAAATAAATTTTATTTTATCGCTAATGGGAAAAATTTTATCTAATTTTTTTTTTTTTTACTTTCTCTTCCCTCTATATATGTTAATATATAGAGAAAGAAAGTATTGGATTCATGTCAAAAATTCGATGTCGAGATTTTGATGGATATACACGTTTTGAGGTCCCTTGAATCCAATTAAGTGGTTTTTAGAAACATGGTCTGTCTGTGTTCAATTTTAAGCATGAACGAATTGAGCTAGGAGGCTGAAATCTTATATTTTAGTTAGACACCCCTGAGACGTGACACGAAGCTTTTAATCAAAATCGGCCAAAGATTACTAGTACTTTACTGGTGCTCTTTTTTCAGTTTTTTTCGATTTTATCAAAATTTGCTCCAGCGATTTTGTTTAAAATTCAAAAATCAATTATTTTTTAGATGCTCTTTAAAATGTTTATTCTCATTTTGCAATTGAAATCTTCTGAACACCACTTTACTCTCGTACTTCATGGGAAAGATAGGAGAAATGGTTGCCATGGTAACAAAATATAAATATTTCCCCATACTTATAAATTTTACCATATGACTTAAATAAGAATGCCTGGACCCCAAATAATATATATTCATAACGGTTATCGTCAAAGTTGCCGAAAAGACTGTATATATGTGAGTGTGAATGAGAAAAAAGTGTGAATGTTTAAAAAAAAAAAAAATTTACATCTTGAAAATCGAATGCAACGTAGTCTACTGTCGGGAACTAAATATATGTCGACACAAAAAATCTGGTGTGCCAAGCACCGAAAATAAGAGAAAGTTGTGTGCTGTGCGACCAGTCACACCAGATTTTGTTTATTAATAATTGCCTGAGGGCGAATGGCACTGGCAGCTGAAGCGCCCTATAATAATCAATAATAATAATAATTGCCTGAAACGAGTTGACTGCAAATTTGCGGCAATTGGCTAAGAAAAGGCGAGGATTATTTTTGATCTCAGGCCTGGCGATGGTCAAAATAAATGTCCGAGGTAAAATTTGTATTGTTAAATACACTGAGCGTCAGAAGAAGTGGAGCACTTTGTTTCTTCTTCAGAAGACCTGTTCTAATCTACTGACTGCTCTACTCTACTGCTATGAAATCTCTTGTACATTTCTAAGTAAATTTAACACAAATCCATATCATTTTAATAAATATTTACAATTTAAATAAGACAAAGACAAAAATGTCGAATTTTTCAACGCATTTTTTCTTAACGCAAATTTCTAAAATTTTTCCATTTCAGTTTTTCTCTGTCTTTCTTATTGGAAATTCTTCTAAAAACGCAATTTGTATTTGAAAATGGACATATTTTTCTTTATTTTATTTAAATTGTATTTAATTTATTAAAATGAAATGGATTTGTTTTAAATTTACTTAAAAATGTAGGAAATATTTCATATGAAATGTTTAATAAATTACAGTATCAGGAAGGTAGATTAGAAAAGGCATTCTGAAGAAGGTTCCAGTGACGTCATTTCAACTTTTCTTGGAGGGTGGGGGAGCAAACATTTTTTTTCTTAAAATTTAGGTACTCACAAATAGGTACTCAAATTTGGCCAAAAGATATCTAATTTATTTAATTTTGTAGAGTTTGTATACTCGTAGAGATATTTTATATTATTTTATTTAAAATATAAAATTTTATAAAAATCAAAGCCCTTGCTCTCTCCTGCCCCCCCCCCGCCCCCCTCCAAATGACACCACTGGAAAGTTCCATTTTTTTGACGCACAGTGCATATTATAATTTCTTGGAAAAATTATATAAATTAAACCCCTATTTTCAGGTTCATTTGATAACTTTTATTACAAATGACGGGGAGGGGGGGGGGGGGGGTTATTATATTTTGGCAATGATATTTTATTTAGTGGTGGAAAATCATAAGCAAAATGATGATTAAATTAACATTAACATATAAATGTGTGCAGCAGATGATGGGAGGATTATATGCATGGATAATTATGCAAATTAAAAGAAAATTGATATTTGCAAATTCTTTTTTTTTTTTTTTTTTGAAATTGCAATTAGCGTTTGACTAGCCGCGCTTCCCGACTTTCGGGGGCCTCTGCACGGGTATGGGGGCGGGAATTTTTCATTTTTTTCCTCCTCTTTTGAGACCCAAGTATTTTTCCTGGACTCTATAAGACTGCAAATTTTCATTACGAGAGCTTGACAGACAGGCAAGCCGCTATTATAACGTTATAAAAATATCTAGGGTACTCTACGGTGGGCTGCAAAAATAGCTCAAGTTTCATCGATGTTTTAAATTAAAGGCAATCGGTTCAAAAGAAATCAAATCAAATCGACTGGGACAACGTGGATCCTGAGAGACAGCTAAGGATAAAAATGCATTTCAGATTTCTCTAATTTTCAATACTTATTAAGGGATTGGAGTTGGGAAGGGATTTTAAGGGATTTTATTAATTATTATACATATTTATTTGACTAAGTGAGGTTATGTTAGCGTAAATGTTTATTTGTTTATATATTTAGTTGGCCATTTGACCGCAAGGGCGCATTGTATATGATTTATAATTTCATACATGTCATAAAATTTGATTCTAATTTCACTTTGAGTATTTATAAGTTATAGCATAACCTCACTTTGTCAGATGAATTTCTATAATAATTAATAATTCCGCTTAATACCTATTGAAAATTAAAGGAATCAGAATTAAATTAAAGCAGTTTTATGTTTAGCTGTCTCTTATGTTGGTATTCATTCATTATGAAACTTGTTTATAGTCAAATAGTTGAGCACTCTTGCAAAAAATGGCAGGCTAGTCTAACAGCCGGTATTATCAGATCCCCTATTAGGCTATATTCCTATAATATTTTCTTTGGCTGGAGACTGTGTATAGTATTGGTGATGGGTAGGCAGCCAGGATTAGAAATAAAACACGAAATTTTATCTCATTCTACTCGTCGACGTTTCGGGTGCTAATCGCCCCCCTTCCTCAGGACTGAGCAGGGGTCAATTATAACAAAACGATGTCATTTGTTGTGATTTAAACATTTTTATTACAATGTGTAATTCTAAGTAGCAAGTATGCTTTGATTCAATACAAGATGTTGTTGAAGCAAATGTATCGATTAGAATGAATATGTTTAAATCACAACAAATGACATCGTTTTGTTGTAATTGACACCAGCTTAGTCCTGAGGAAGGGGGCGATTAGCACCCGAAACGTCGACGAGTAGAATGAGATAAAATATATTTCTATATTTTGATGCTTTTATAAATGATATATAATAAATAATAACATTTATAAAGTAATCAATAAAAATCAACCAAATTCATTAAATTATTCGCTACCATGCTGACATCTCTTGGCAAATTTTTGTAATAGGTGGTTTTTTTGACTTTTTAAGATATATAATGCCATCTTATCGTCAAAAACATGCCTAACAGCTTCGCTCCTACTCGCCTCGCCCTTAATGGACGTTCTTGCAACCCCCCGAAAATTGTATTTATTTATTTGGAAGCTAGGCAACCGAAATGACCAACTCTTGATTTGATTAATTGCTCACTCAGAAGGAATAGACCGAGCACATTGACTTCTTTGTCCTGTTAAGGAGGACCCCCTGGGGGGGGGGGTGAACATTCCGTTGTTTTTTGTTTGCAGTTGCAAGCAACTCCTCCTACAATTCGCGTGTTCTTTAATCATCAGCCGCTTTCGGCCAAGGACTCGAGTCTTATGCTATTTTGGTCAAGCACTGCTTAAAAATACTTTAAGTGTTTGTATTATCATAAAAATGTTTTGATGCCCACACTAACACACACAAAGTTTGTACACAGAATAAACAGATAGATTAAGAATTGATTTTCTTAAAGAGACGAAGAGAGCATGCTGGGTAGTTGAGATGTTTTCTTTTTTGATGGATGCATGCACGATGATATATGATATAGATAAGCCACAAACAACTTTTTGACTATTTGTTTGGATTTCTGAAATATTTGAGTGTTTTGTTACAAAATATTTGTTCAATTCGAGTATTCTACAATAATTGATATGTAGAGAGACATCTATTAGGCAAAAAAGAAAATTGAGCTTTTTACTTTCTCTTAACTATATATGTTAATATATAGAAAGAATGTATTGCGATCATGTCAAAAATTCCATGTCGAGATTTTGATGGATATACACGTTTTGACGTGCCCTGAATCCAAAAAGTGGTTTTCGTGGTCTGTGTGTCTGTGTTCAATTTTAAGCATGAAAGAATTGAGCTATGAGGCTGAAATTTTATATTTAAGTTAAACACCCCCCCGGGACCGTGAAAATAAGCTTTTAATCAAAATCGGCCAAAGAGTACTAATACTTTACTGATGTACTTTTCAGTTTTTTTTTTTTTTCGATTTTCTCAAAATTCGCTTAAACGATTTTGATTAAAATTCAAAAATCAATTATTTTTTAGATGCTCTTTAAATGTATATTCTCATTTTGCCCTCAAAATTGTTTGAAGCACACTTTACTCTTGTACTTCATAGGAAAGATAGAAGCCATGGTAAGAAAATATAAATATTTTCCCATGTTTATAAATTTTACATCTTAAATTCTAATATTTTGGCGGAAACTAAATATATGTCGTCACAAAAAAATCTGGTGTGACAAGCACAGAAACTTTCTCTTACCTTAGGTAATCGAAAGTTGTGTGCTGTGCGACCAGTCACACCAGATTTTGTATAGAATATATTAATATGAGATTAAAATTTTGAAAAATAACCTACTCAAGTTTGAAACTAAAGTGCTCTGGGGAACTACAAGAAAATCTGGAGTGCGTCAAGTCACAGCAGATTTGTTTACATGATTTCATTATTCATTTTTTTATTGCATATATTTTATAATTAATTTATTTATAAATTAAAATGAAATGCGCGATGCAAAATGTCATTTCAAGACTAATGATCGCCAGCGAGCTTTTTGATTGATGAAACACAAAAAATTATTTGTTTAAACTGATAAAGTACCATAAGAATATAGAAACTCTATTATTATTTGATTGATTGTGTTTTTTTACTACTCTAGTATCCTGTATAATAATTAAGGGGGAGGTAGCCTATTATGGTCCCTGGCCACTCCATTTTAAATATGTATTCTTTGAAATCTTGAAACGCAATGTTTTTGTTTTCTTTTGAATTACTGAACGGATTGTCATGAAATTTTCTCCAGACATAGAGGCTGTCGTCCTATTACTTATCGATTAGTTTCAAAAGACGGAAGCAGAGATCCACGTGGTGCGCCGCTCATTTTTATCGCTTCCTGCGGGCCGATTAACTTCTAACTTTAATGCCTACTTAGGCCCACTTTGTATTACAAATTTGCCAAATCTCATCTTAATCCGATGAATAGTTCCAGAGATATAAGCAGAAAACGCTTTGCACTCACACTTTGCATTTCTGGGGTCTTTAAGACCTGTAACGTAAAGATATATAAAAAATTGGATTTTTCACGATCATAATGCTTTCCCTTAAATTACTTGAAAGGGAAAATAATAGAAATTTTTTTTCCAACATTCGAAAGAAAGTACGGTGTCCTCTTTCTGCTGGCAAAGTCAATTTTTTAAATGGGTTAAAAGACTGGATTTTGCCCCCGAGAGTTTCTCTAATTCATGTTTAGAATTTACTCGTAGCAATGAAAGGGTTGCTTATTTTTTTGAGGGTTTCGTTTCATTTCGATCAAGGAGCGAGACACCGTAGAATTTGAGCGCAGCTTTTTCAAATCATTAAAGCAAAAAAAAATAAAAATATCAGCGACTCCTAATGGATTAAATCCATAAAGCTGATCAAGAAAAAAAGCACCAGAGGAATTGTGGAGTTATGATTGGCGGGAACAAGAGTACAATTATATTATGCCCACCACCGCGTGTTCATATTACCCACTAGAGAAGTGAAACTTCTAAATAAAATCGTATAATACCAATATATAAAAAAAATATGTTGTGACTGGTCGCACAGCACACAACTTTCTCTTACCTTTGATAATCGAAAGTTGTGTTCTGTGCTTTCACACCAGATATTTTGTCTCGACATATATTTAGTTTCCGCCGATATATTAGAATTCAAGATGTTTACCTCTAAATATGTGAAAATATTTATATTTTATTACCATTTCTCCTATCCTTCCTATGAAGTACAGTGAGGGACAATATTAAGTCCCACCCATGCGTTTTCTACTTGTGATTATTTCATTGTTTTTAAACAAATATTGTATATTTTTTATAGGAACCGACCGAATATTCGGTTTCGGTTACGGTTTCGGCCAGTTTCGGCCAAAAATCATGGTTTCGGCCGTAGTTTCGGTTTCGGCCAAAAAGTGGCCGAACCTTTCGGCCGGCCGAAACCAGAGTCTGAAAAAATGGGATGAGACTCGCATGCAAAAAAAAAAAAAAGGTCAAATAATTTGCACTTGAGGGAAAAAAAAATTTAGTCTCCCTAAAAAAGGTAAAATAATTTTCACGGGAGGGAAAAAAAATTCAAAAAAAAAAAGTTAAAATGAAAAAAAATTTTATAGGAAATACAAGTTTCGGTTTCGGTTACGGTTTCGGCCGAAACTAAGGTTGAGGCCGAATATTCGGTTTCGGTTTCGGCTGAAAATCTTGTTTCGGTCGGACCCTAATTTTTTAATGGAAACTTTCATGGTTCAAACCTAGAAAATTTCCAATAAAGATTTTTCTTTTCTTTTATAAAAACAATGAAATAATCACATGTAGAGGGGGGGGGAGACTTAATATTGTCCCTCACTGTACAAGAGAGAGTAAAGTGTGCTTCAAAAGATTTCAAGGGCAAAATGAGAATATACATTTGAAAGAGCATCTAAAAAAAATAATTGATTTGTGAATTTTAATCAAAATCGTTTGAGCGAATTTTGAGAAAATTGAAAAAAGTGAAAAAGCACATCAGTAATGTGCTAGTACTCTTTGGCGGATTTTGTTCAAAAGCTTCGGGTCACGTATTTTTAATTTTAAAAATTAATAGTTAAAAATTAGATTTGTATTTATATTCTGGCAAACAAGTACAGAATGCGCCTTTAAATTACCGAAATTAAGAAAACATAGTGTGCTGTGCGACCAGTCACACCAGAATACCCCCCCCGAGAAACACCCCTGGATCCGCCCTTGCGTGTGAGGGGACTCTAACTTCAACCTCGTAGCTCTTTTCGTTCTTGAGATATTTTGTTCACACACAGACACACAGACAGACCATGTCGCGAAAACCACTTTTTTGGATTCAGGGGACCTCAAAACGCGAAGATCCATCAAAATCTAGACATCGAATTTTTGACATGAATCCAATACTTTCTCTCTCTATATATTAACATATATAAAGAAAGGTAAGAGAAAGTAAAAGAATAGTTGATTTTGGGTAGTTTTTTTTTTTTTTTTTTTTTTGGGGGGGGGGGGGGGCTTAATATAAAAATTAATGATTAATTTATTTTTTTTTCTAAATCTGTTATCTCTGAATATTTCAGTGCAAATTTCAGCTTGATATGTCGAACACAAAGGGAGTTTTCTAAAAAATAGATATCACTTCAACTAGTTAACTTAAAGAGGCTTCCCAAGCTCATTTTCTCCAACTTTAAGATGCATCAAGCCAAAGAAGAAGAGTTAACAAAAAAACAAATGAGCAAAACAAAGACAGTCGAGAGACAAAAAAAAAAGTATTTTTATTAAGTATTCTCATGTGATTATTTCATTGTTTTTATAAAAAAAGATGGAAATCTCTTCTACAACACAAGTGGCTATAAAAAAAAAAAATGAAATAATCACAAAACAGCACATGAGGGGCTTAGAAATATCGACCCACACTGCACCTAAACAAATTAAATTAAACATTACTTTGATAAATAAAAAATTATCACTAAGCTTAGATATATGAATTTTCAAAAAATTCACAGCACATAAACAAATCCCATTTTCCTGGGTGCCTACAATCAATCAAGAATTATATAATTATTATCAGGAATGAAAGTTGGAAGAAAACGCAGCCAGAATTTTCTCTTTAAAAATATATTTCACCAGCTGACGTTTCGGCTTTGGTCAAAGCCATCCTCGGAGCTGTTATTGGTCATCATATACATATATTTTGAATTGTTTCAGGTATTAGATGAAATTGTACTGCCCTGAGTCAATTATCACATTAGGCACAAAAAATAAATATATTGTATTGGTGACAGAAGAAGGAAAAAGTTTGTCTGGAACTGAAGACTTTTTCCCCTGATGCAATTCAATATATATGTATACGATGACCAATAGCAGCTCCGAGGATGGCTTTGACCAAAGCAGAAACGTCAGCTGTTGAAATATATTTTTAAAGAGAAAATTCTGGCTGCCTTTCCTTCCAACTTTCATTCCTGATACAAATTCTATTTTATAATATATAATTAATTTAATAATATAATTGAGTGATTCCGTTGTGTATTGTAAAAAAAAAAAAAAAACAATGAAATAATCATATAAGAAAACGCATGTTGCATGTTGCTCTTTAATATTAAGTCTAGACGTTATCATAATTGAGATTAATATTCAAAAAATCCCATTTTCCTGGGTGCCTACTATATAATCAACATATAATCATAGAGAACAGATATATAAATTTATATGATGATGGAGTGATTTGGTTTAAATTAAAATAATGGCAGAAAAGTTAGGTTCAAATGAATGACGAACAAAGAGGCTATTAATAAAATAAGATTGATAATAAAATAAAATATTAAAAAAAAAATTGTTTGAAAGCTCTCATGATAAAATCATTAGAAGCCTCGAAATATTATATTTAGTAATTAAATTATTAATAATGTTATTTTCGATTAATCCAAGCAAATATTTTTTCACATTATAATAAATCCCTAGATAAAAAAAATTTGTTAATTCAAAAATTAAAAAAAATTGATTAGGTTTCTGTGAAAGATGTGTTCGTATGTTTATAGCCCTAAATTATATTAACGATCGTAAATCCATGACATAATAAATCAGGAATTATATAATTTTAAATAATGTAATTAAGGACAATTGTGAATTGTATGGAATGAATGTGTCTACGGATGAGTTCTGTCAAAAATAACCTTATTAATAATTAAATCTACCAATATATTTTATTAAACTATTAATATTTATTTATTTATAAATGCTACTCACACATTTTAGAAGAAAATTTCGATGAGAATATTGAATGCAAGGAGAAAACACAACACAAAAAAAAAATTAAACGTCACAGACATCACAAGACCAATTTCAACTTGAAGCAACGAGTATAGAAAAAGAGCAAAGAGTATATCTATGAAGGCAGAGAGTTTAGAAAGGAGAAAAGAAGCTGCATGAAGACAATAACTTTTGATCAGGAATTTTAATAATTAAATAATTAAAATACCGCCATTATAATAATAAATAATAAAAAATATTACTGATATACTTTTTAAAAGGGCATCTAAATAATAATTGATTTTTATGAATTTTAATATAAAAATCTGTTGTGACTTGAAGCCTTCGGTAATCGAAAGTTGCGTTCGGTGCTTGTCACACCAGATTTTTCGTGTCGACATTTCCGCGAGTGTATTAGAATTCAAGATGTAAAATTTATAAGTATGGGAAAATATTTATATTTTGTTACCATAGCAACCATTTCTCCTATCTTTCCTAGGAAATACAAGAGTAAAGTGTGCTTCAGAAGATTTCAATGGCAAAATGAGAATATCCGAAGAAATAGAAAAATAAAATTTTTTCCAGGATTGTTTACTTGAGCTCTGATCAAGACAGTTGAAGTTGCATAGAATAGAAAGAGATAATGAAAGGGAAAAGGGAATGAAACGTCTTTTAAGAAGAACGAAATCACTTGTTCGTTAAGCAAACGAATTTCGAATTGCAAATTGCCATGCAAATGTTCGCTTGCTTGCCTTTTTCACGAATTTTATACAAACAAAATAAATGAAGAGGATTCTGTCATGAGAGGGGATCATAAGGACCCCAGGAAAGATAAAAAAAATCTCAAAGCTTATTTTGCTTATATCTCTGGAACTATTCATCGGATTAGGATGAGATTTGGACAATTTCTAGTCCTACATGGGCCTAAGAAGTAATTAAAACTAGAAGTTAATCGGACCGTAGGGAGCGGTAAAAATGATTGCTAAATTATTATCTCCGAACTACGATTATCTTGGCTTCCTCTCGATCAAATCTTTTGAAACTGAGCCATAATAATCAAGACGATAGCCTCTAGACCTGGAGCAAATTTCAAAACAATCCGTTGAGTAGTTCAGGAGTTATTCGTAAAAAATAAAAAAAAATAAAAAATTGTGCTTCAAGATTTCAAAATTCAAAGAATATATCGAGATTTAATTATCTAATTAATATAAATATTTAAATTCCACATATATTATTTATTTCAATTTTAAAATTCTAATTGTCTAATTGGTTTATTGCTTTTATTTTGTGGGATTTAGGAATATTCCAATTTAAAAAATTAAAGAATTTTTTTTAATGATGGACCTATAGCTCAGAGGTAGAATTTTCGCTTTTGTTTCCAAAGGAGAGTTCGAATCTCGTCCCTGGCAAGAAATTTATTTCAATTGAATTGGATACCAATCAAGGGCGGATACAAGGGAGGGGGGGTAAAGGGAGTAATTACCCCCTCCCCTCCCCCCGAGACTTGAAAAAAATACTTTTTTTTTCGAAAAAAATTTACTTTTAATGTAAAATTTTAAAAATTAATACTTAAAAATTTGATTTGTATTTATATTCTGGCAAACAAGTACGCCTTTAAATTACTGAAATTAAGAAAAAATTGTGTTGTGCGACCAGTCACACCAAATTACCCCCCTCCCCCCGAGAAACACCTCTGGATCCGCCACTGATACCAATCAATAGGGACGGGGGGTCTAAATGGAGTCAGCTGCCGAAAAAGACCTTAAACAAATAAAAAACAAAAAAAATAAATCGGGAATGACTTCCCATCCCCAAAACTTTCTCGTATATTATTTTGGAATTATATCTGTGTGTGTGTCTATGTGCTCTAGCCCGAATTTAAATATATTTATTTCTATTTCTATTTCTGAATGTGTGTGTGTTGAACACGATTGCTTAAAAACCAAAGCCTAGATCGATGAAATTAGGTATATGCTCCTTACACTAAAATTGTAGATTTCTATCAACTTTTGGAGTAAATACATCAATTGGAAGTAGTACTTTACCTAATAAGTTTTTTCAAAAATTTTGAAATTTTCAATTTTTTTGATATATTATGATAAAATACTCTATTTTAAAAAGTTTTTATTCTTTGACATTTTTCCGAAAACTGAATAGTTTTTGAAATAATCAAAGAAGAAAAAGAAAATTTTCGTTAATTTGGATAAAAATTCAACGAGAAATGTCCTTTTCTACGTTCAAAATTTCTGAAAATACTTTTTAGAGTAAAGTACTACTTCCAAGTGACGTATTTACTCCAAAAGTTGCTATAAATCAACAATTTTAGTGAAGGGAGCATATACCAAATTTCATCGATCTGGCTGCTTTGGTTTTTAAGCAATCGTGTTCACACACACGGACAGACATAATGCCAAATATTCTTCCAAGATTTTTTGAACGAGAGACAGGACTCACTTTTTTGAATTCAGGGACCCTCAAAATCTCGACATGAAATTTTTCACATGAATCCAATACTTTCTCTCTCTATATACAGCTTATTAACATATATAGGTAAGAGAAAATAAAAATGATGCTTTAAGAATTTGTTCAAGTGCATTTTCATTAATATTCAAAAAAAAAGTTTTATCTTATCAAATATTTACTGAAAACTTTCTTTTTATGATATAAATTTTATTTATTTATTTGCCCCTTTTCTCTAAGGGATGATCAAAAAGAAGAAAAGTTTTTTAATATTTATTTGATTTAACGGGAACAAAACAAAACAAAAACAAAAACAAACAAGAATTTGTGAAAGTTCACATCACCAAAAACAAAACAAAAAAAGTTTTAATTTCTACATAAACGCTCTTTAGTTATATGATGACATGAATTTTCGAGTAGAGGCCTTTAGTGCACGAGGGGATTAGTGCTTTCGTCAATCACAAGTTGAAATTTATATAATTTGTTCTAAATCAATTAAATATTCCTCTTTGAAACATTCGGGTCTAATCTGATTACAAAATTTAGTTGGGGATTTATTTCAAATGGATTTTGATACTACAAAGCAACTTTGATTGTTGGGGCACTATAATAGAGAATTTATTTATTGCTTTATATTGTGTTTGAATTATACTATTTTAATTTCAATGTTAGGGTGGGACGTTTTGCGACGAAATGCGATACCCGCCAAAGGGGCCCGCTCACAGGGACATTACAGATATAAATTCTTTTTCAAATCGGACAATACTGTATGTATTGCAAGTTTTTTCAATATAGCTGGTTAATTGATGTAGTAGAAGGAAAATAAAAAGAGAGAACAGCTAATTATATTTTCTTTTATTATACCCTCAGTGCTGACGTTTCGGTCCTGTTTAGGGATTAAGGTTGGAATTGAAATTTATGCTCTGAGGATGTCCCTAAACAGGACCGAAACGTCAGCACTGTCAGTTGTCATCGCAAGTGACATCTCGATATCCAAAATATGGTGCTGACGTTTCGGTCCTGTTTAGGGACATCCTCAGAGCATAAATTTCAATTCCAACCTTAATCCCTAAACAGGACCGAAACGTCAGCACTGAGGGTATAATTAGTTGCTCTCTCTTTTTATTCTCCTTCTACTACATCTTCTGTTAACCTCAAGGTTTCGAAATTTCGACTGAAAATCCCGAATTTGTCATTAAGTTAGTTGATTATAAAGCGACCATATTTCTGGATACCGAGATGTCACTTGCTTCCAAATGACCATGGAAGGGCCAGAGATGCCTCCTTGTTCTGAATTTGCCCTCTTTTTGAGGCTAGAATGTCAGTTGTCATCGCAAGTGGCATCTCGTTATCCAAAAATATGGTCGCTTTATAACCCAACTAAACTTGATGACAAATTCGGGATTTTCAGTCGAAATTTAGAAACTTTGAGGTTATTGTCCGATTTGAAAAAGAATTTATATCTGTAATGTCCATGTGGGCGGGCGGGCCTCTTTTGCCGGGTATTGCATTTCGCTCCGAAAAAAGTGGCAAAACGTCCCACCCTATTGTATAGTGGCAACGTTTTGTTTATTTTTACTTTCTCTTACAAACACATGTATAGAGTATAGAGAGAGAAAGTACTGGATTCATGTCAAAAATTCGATGTCGAGATTTTGATGGATATACATACACGTTTTGAGGTCCCCTGAGTCCAAAAAAGTGGGTCCCGCAAATTGGTCTGTCTATGTGTGTGTGTGTGTGGACATTCTTGACCATGCAGGAGATGAGCTAGGAGGTTGAAATTTTATATTTAAGTTAGGCGCCTTCCGAACTCGTGTAAATAAGCTTTTGAACAAAATCGGCCAAAAAGTACTAGAACTTTACTGATGTACTTTTTCAGTTTTTTTTTCGATTTTCTTAAAATTCGCTCTAACGATTTTTTTTTTAAATTCAAAAATCAATTATTTTTTAGATGCTCTTTAAAAAGTATATCAGTGAATTTTTTCGTGGAAATCGTTTCAAGTACACTTTACTGATGTGGAAGCATTCGTAGCTCAGCGCATTTTATGAATCATCGCGTGGTCAAGTTTGCAACTAAAGTGCCAAGAGCAACTAAATATATCTCGACACAAAAAATCTGATGTGAACAGCACGTTACCGAAGGTAAGAGAAAGTTGTGTGCTGTGCGCTAGTCACACCAGTTTTTTTTTAAGATGCTCTTTAAAATGTATATTCTCATTTTGCCCTTGAAATCTTTTGAAGCACTCTGGTACTTCATAGGAGTCCATGGTAATAAAATATGAATATTTTCCTATCTTTATACATTTTACAACTTGAATTCTAAAATACTGATTGAAATTAAATAGGCCTATATGCCGACACAAAAAATCTGGGGTGACAAGCACAGAACACAACTTGTGTGGTGTGCGGCCACTCACACCAGATGATTCTTTTATTAAAATGTACGCCCTCTAAAACAAGTAGCCAATAAAGGCCGGCGCATTTCATTTGCCCCGTCCGTTCAGTGTGACATAAATTGCAAGTTTCATTACAGGGACTTTATTTTTGTGCTTTATGTCGGGAATTCAAACCACAAATTTCCTTCTCAGTTGCACAACGCATCGCATCTCGCCTCTCTGGACTAAATTGTTTGGATTCTTCCTAATAACTAACATCAATGGATTTTTTTTTTTAGATCTAAGTAGGCCAATGGCGTAACCAGACGAGGGGCAAAAGAGGCGTTCGTTGCCTCACAAATCTGCGTTACTTAATATTTATTTGAACTTTCAACAAAATGCATTTTTCGCATAAATCATGGATCATTTTAGTAAATAAAATCTATATATACCTGGTATATAAATCGCTAATGTCCGTCTGTCTGTCACGCTCTATTTAGGCAA
This sequence comes from Euborellia annulipes, assembly GCA_023213315.1. Taxonomy (NCBI): domain Eukaryota; kingdom Metazoa; phylum Arthropoda; class Insecta; order Dermaptera; family Anisolabididae; genus Euborellia; species Euborellia annulipes. The sequence goes on along the minus strand of JAKCPI010029870.1, from coordinate 15,013 downwards.
CTTCCCGTTGGAAATTTGAAATTAAATTTTATATACATAAAGAGGATCTTCTCGGGATTACAGGAAAATTATTTTCATCCCGAAATTCTTATAACTTTTTGGGTTATTAATTCTTAAAGTTACGATTTCTCTCATAGGAAATGTATAGAGAAATATTTATGTATTCTTTGCATTTGTGTACTCTATGAATGTAAACAAATCCTCAAGCAGGCACTGAATAGGAATGGAATAATAATAGTTTCATTTTTCGCCCTCGGGCTTGGTGTAGGCGTTAGCGTGCTGGCCTTTTATACCAAGGGTCGCGGGTTCGCATCCCGTCTCATGTGACAATTTATTTCAATTGGATTGGCTACCAATTCAGGTGAAATAAATAGAGACGGGGTCTAAATGGCCTTCGATGCCGAATGGGACCTTAAATGAGATTTAAAAAAAGAGCAACTTGAGGTGACTGTCCCCACCTATTAAACATCCCTGCAAGGTAGGTAACAAAAAACTCAACTGATAAGTAAGGTTAAAAAAAAAAGATTTTTTTATTTTTTATTTAATCCATTTTTAATTTCTCAGCTTACAATATTTAGGCTATTAAAATTCTAAGGGTGCGATTATGTTGGAGCTGTGATAAGCGATAAGAGCAGAGCGTCAAACAGCTCGCTGGTGGTGTTTACGTTGGAGCTGCGATAATAGCAAAGTCAAAGGCGGTGCCTAAAAGTTTAAACTCTTTTTAATCGCTATAAATTGGTATTTGCTTCAAGATATTAATAGAAAACGTGAATATTGGTGTGGATGGAGCTGATCGGAGGTGAAGATTTTGATGTCTGCATAATGTTATAATTGACCGAGAAGGTTTTGAACATAACCTCGTATTTTATCTGTCAAAATTCACTATGATTTTAAACAAAATATATTTTAACTGTTAAATTTATTAATATATTAAATTAAATTAAAATATTAGCCTAAATTAAATTATTAATAAATTTATTATTAATTAAATAGGCCATTATTAAGATTATTGTTTTAAATATAATAGATATTAAATATAAATAGATTTAAAAGTTGATTGAATTGAAGTGGCGGAAAAACGTCAAACAAATAGTAAGTAAATTTATTTATTTTAAATTAAAAAAAAAATACTGTAGATTAACTTACAATTTGTTTGTGTTTTTTGTTCCATTTCATTCAATAGTTTGTCTAGAAAAATATATTATGACAATTTTTTCTCTTTATTTATTCCCCAATGAGGGCCTAGAAATACTTCACTTATTAAAATGTCTATATCCATCTCCGATCAGAGCCTCGATAAGAGCAAAGAAAATGAATCGGGATCAAAGAAGGATTCTCAGCGCAGCTCCAATATAAACAGCTCTATTCAAAAGCATGTTTCTATTTTCTTTGCTATGCTCTTATCGCTTATCGCAGCTCCAACATAATCGCAGCCTAAGATTTTCTTTATCAATAATACAATAAACCAGAATAATGAACATATTTATATATACTACGAAAAGCTTTTGTATTTAATAACTTTAAACTATAATTATTATTTTCAACAAATATCTCGAGATCATAGATAATATTAAAAGGCAATACGAGTTCTTGCAAATTATGGCATCTTCTGATGATCTGCTCTATGCAGTTTTGAGTGAAATTACAATCGTCATAAATATGTAGAATTTTAATTTTTTTAAAAGCACAGATTAATTCATCGAGGTCGTTGGTGGAGTATCTTCGCCATCTATCAATTTGAACGACTTCAAGTGAACTTAGTCCTTTTAAAACGTCTATTATGTTATCACTTGCTCGGTAAATACTCAAGTATCTAAGTTTCGAATGAGCCACGACATCGCTAGTTATTACATTCTGGGCAAAGCGAAGATCGAGATATTCTAAGTTTGGGCATAGCCTTAAAAAGCTGCTCAATTGGACCTCGTCTTGTGGATAACATACCAAAGTCTCCAATTGGGAACCGCAATTTACAAGAACAGACATCACGTCAACGCCGGGACCATATAAATAAAGGTGTTTCAGATGTAGGAAATTTGGAACAAATTCCCAAGCTTCACGATCAGGGGAATCCAAAGAAAGTGTGGGAGTTTCAGGAAAGACTGCATAGAGGTTTTGAAGGCATGTTAAACTTGTTTGCTCTCTAATTTCTTCAAAGTTTCTTGGAATTCGCTTAGAGAAAATTAAATACAAATAAAAACTATTCGTTTGAAAGATTTCTATATTCGGAAATTTATCAAAAATTTCATCCGGTGCAGCTGGTTTATCGTAATAATAATTACACGTACGACCGTAGATTCTCAAAATACGAAGGGATTCGTGTTTTGGGCAATTAAGTCGGAAACCTTTGAAACATAAAAAGCCCACTATCCATTCCAATTTTTCTAATTGGGGACAAAATTTTAAAATCTTTTCCAAAAAATTATTGCGAATTCTGTAGGATTTTACTGTTAAAGATTTTAAAGATGGAGTCAGATTTAAAATTTTTTCTGTTTTAGAAAAATTTAGAAAATCACAACTCAATTCTAAATGCATCAAATTTGGCTTTTTGATTTCTATTAATCTCACGACTTGATTAATAAAATATCTATTCTTTCGACTAAACAAATTATAAAATGGATAGAGGCATAATTTGTTTGTCCTCTCGGAGAGCATCAGACGAATTGCTTCTAACATCAAATCGGGCTTATCTCGTTCACTTAAATGCAACAGCAAATCGTTCATGTATTCCTCTACAATGATAATCGGCATGCTTTGCACATATTTCTTTTGGAAATCAAAATAGTCTACAGAATTGCTTGAACGATGAGAAGAGAGAAATTCAATTAGCTTCCTCTCGTATTCCCTCTTGACGAACTCTTGAAATGAACATGGCGGCGACATTTCGATGAGATCTGAAAAACAAATTGTTTTTTGCTTTTCAACTGTTTTTAAAGCCCGTCGTACACGAGGACATTTTTCAAGCCATTTCTGGCCCCCAAAAAATGTCTTGAAAAAAAGCCTGATTGCGCCGATTTAGCCAGAAAAAATAGAACAAACATTTTTTTTCAAGCCAATACCAATTCCAAATCCATTTTTGGTGTCATAAACGAAGACATTTTTATGGAAACCGAAATGTCGCCAGAAATGGCTTGGAAAATGTCCTCGTGTAGGACGGGGCTTAAGGCCACGTGATTAAGAAAAAATATTTTGGACTTGATTTGAAATATAAACTGGATCGGAAACAACTCAAAAAGCCCAAAGTCTAACAAGAATAAAATATATAGTAAAAGAATTAGATTTTAGATTTAAGTGTGGTTTATTTGTATGCGTAGTGAGAAAGATCACGTGCGCAGTAACGAAAATAATTGAAAAATAAAAAAAATAAAAAATCGAACGAAATTTCTAATAAACTTGAATTTGTCTTCTCTCCGAGAGCTAATTACAATCAAAAAGCCAAGCTTATAAGTTAAAATATATTATTTATTGGCATAGCTAAACATTTGAATTATTAGTATTGAAATATGTATCAAATGTTTATAATAATTCATAATAAGTTGAAACATGTGACCGAGTGTTTTAATTTTCCTAAAAGTCGATGAATTCGGAGAGCCGTGAAGCAAAGATTAAAAGAAAATAAAATGGAAATAATAAACGATATTTTCAAGTTGATCAAATTTAATTTTAGCAAAATAAAAGATTATCGATGGCAAAAACAAAATGGCTGCTGTCCTTTTTAAATAGAAAAGAAATGGAGTGGAAATTAATGTGTAAGTTTTACACATGAATTTATTTTATAATTCGTACTCACTTTTAGTTTTTTAGTCGACAAACAAAAACACGTGTTCTAGAGATGTTGGTGCAGATCGGGAGAAATAGCGTGTTGTCTGAATAGCACTCGGGCAGGAAATGAACGAGAAAAAGGGAAGGGATTGACTCACGTAGTAAAAGGGTTTACGACGGCTGCTTACAGCGCTCCTATTAACGGTCGGAGACACCTGGCGCTAGATTTAAATAAACAAATGAAAGGTTTCTCACCAGGAAATAACGATTTTCTCCCAAGGGCGGTCGTGGAAATTTGTTTGGAGGGGGGGGGAATCTTCTGAAGACCACTTTAAACTACTCTTGTACTTCATAGGAAGGATAGGAGAAATGGTTGCCATGGTAACAAAATAGAAATATTTCCCCATACATATAAATCTTGAATTCTAATATATCGGCGGAAACTAAATATATATCGACACGAAAAATTTGGTGGGAGTGTTAGCACAGCACACAACTTACCGAAGGTAATAGAATGTTGTGTTCTGTGCTTGTCACACCAGATTTTTTGTGTCGATATACATATATTTCCGCCGATATATTAGAATTCAAGATTTATATGTATGGGAAAATATTTATATTTTGTTCCCATGGCAACCATTTCTCCTATCCTTCCTATGAAGTACAAGAGTAAATAGTGGCCTTCAGAAGATTTCAATAGCAAAATGAGAATATGCACTTTAAAGAGCATTTAAAAAATAATTGATTTTTGAATTTTAATCAAAATAGTTGGAGCTAATTTTGAGAAAATAGAAAAAAACTGAAAAAATACATCAGTAAAGTACTAGTACTCTTTGAGTCGATTTTGTTCAAAAGCTTCGTGTCACGTCCCAGGGGGTGCCTAACGTAAATATAAAATTTCAACCTCCTAGCTCGTTTCGTTCTTGAGATATTTTGTTCACAGATAGGCCATGTCGCGAAAAGCACTTTTTTGAGTTCAGGGGACATCAAAACGTGTATATCCATCAAAATCTTCACATCGAATTTTTGACATGAATCCAATACTTTCTCTCTATACATACGTAGTTGAGAGAAGGTAAAAATGGACACAAATGTAATAAAATGGATAAAAGAGCAGCAAGTAGAAACTCCCGTATGTTAATATTGAAATCTAAATATTATTGAATTAATAACAAAAAAATCCGCGTATAATAAAGGATAAAAGAAAGCAATGCGTTATTTCTGTTTGTAATAAGCAGAGAGTAAAAATAAAATTATTACTTTAATATTTAGATAAATGGCCTCTAAATTTGTGTGTATTTCCCCAAAGAGCCGCCAGGGGAGCAATTTTCGCTTCTCTCTCTACTAGAGAGATTATTTTAAAATATTTCCTTGTTTCGTTTAGAAAAATATTATTATATTCAACTTAGCCTTGAAAGAATTCACATTTATGCATTAAATCAGCGGTATCCACCCGGGACACTAAATGTTAACTTTGATAGGGTAGGCCAAATTAGTTTAGCCTAGGCCTCGTTACCAATAAAACCAAATTTATTGGACAATCATCAGTTGACAGGTGACACGGACTCTGTGCCAAAGAGCAAAAATTATATTCGGGATGACAACTCACAAGGAGGGACCGAAACGTTGTTAGAGACAAACCTCTGCGCCCTGTACTAAACAACAACATCATCAGAAAATCATCAAAATAAATAATTTATTAAATTACTATTTTAAAGAAAAAAATGTGGTGTGACTGGTCGCACAGTAAACAAGGAAGTTGTGTTCTGTGCTTTTACACCAGTTTTTTTTTTGTGTTTGAGATGTATTCATATTTAGTTTCCGCCGATATATTAGACAGCAAGGTATAAAATTTGCCCTCGGGCTTGGTGTAGTTGGTAGCGTGCTTGCCTTGTATACCAGGAGTCGAGGGTTCGGATCCCAGGCAGTCCGATGATTTTATTTAAGCCATTTGGATACCAAATGGTTTAAATAAGAATGCCTGGACCCCCAATATATATATATTTCATAATAATGGAAAAAAGTTTGAGTGTTTAAAAAAAAATGGCTTCTTTACTATGAAGTACAAGAGTAAAGTGTGCTTCAAACAATTTCCAAAGCAAAATAGGAATATACATTTTAAAGAGCATCTCAAAAAATAATTGATTTTTGAATTTTAATCAAAATCGTTGGAGCGAATTTTGAGAAAATCGAAAAAAAAAACTGAAAAAGTACATCAGTAAAGTACTAGTACTCTTTGGCCGATTTTGTTCAAAGGTTTATTTTCACGCTCTATGGAGGTATCTAACTTAAATATAAAATTTCAGCCTCCTAACTCAATTCTTTCATGCTTTAAATTGAACACAGATGGGACCCACTTTTTTGGACTCAGAGGACCCCAAAACGTCCCTCGAATTTTTGACATGAATCCAATACTTTCTCTCTTTATATATACATATATAGATAAGAGAAAATATTAATCAATTTTTTTAGTAGCTTGAATCTTATGTTCCGGTTAAGAAACGTTCTCAACTCAATTCCCTCTCTTGTGAATAGGAATGAATGTCTCGGATGCCTCGAGTCTAGGCGTTGGCTCTTCCCCTTGCGTGTCGCGCCCTCTAAATGTGTCCCTGTCAGGGGCTGGAATCCGAGACGCGTCAAGAAATTGCTTTTTCAATGCTTCAATTCTAGTCAAATAGCTAAATTATCCGACAGATAGCAAATCATCGATATAGTAAACAAAACCTTCGAGTTAAAAAAAATATACATATAATTAGCTGAGGTATAAGGAAGTGTTGTGAAATTAGCAACTTGATTAAAGCTAATCCAGGCTTGTGTTCCTAATTTCACTTCTTATACTGAACTTTGGATAGTTAACTAACTAATCTCGATTCGGCCCTGGTCTCTAATTTAATCATATGATTGTGAAGCAATCGACTCGAATAAACTCTCAAATATTATTTGAAGAGACAAGATTTGCAACTTGGTTGCCTATTATGACGTGTTAACGTAACCAGCATTCGATCTTGAAGCTAAAAGACCTTTTCCGAGTCTCCAAATAGGATTGATCTTCGCAGACTGAATTTTATTAGACTTGTAAATGAATCGATATAAATTTAATACTCTTTGAGCAAATTGCATGAAAATGGAAATCTTCTTAAAATTAAAACTTTAAAATTTTAATTTTAAATCTTCTTTGGTATTCATATTTGATTATTAGGCAAGATTTTTGCTTTCTCTTACCTATATATATAGAGAAAGTATTGGATTCATATCAAAAATTCCATGTCGAGATTTTGATGGATATACACGTTTTGAGGTCCCCTGAATCCAAAAAAGTTAGCAAAATAGCATGTGTATGTGTGTGTCTATGAACGAGAAAAGCTAGGAGGCCAAAATTTTATATTTAAGTTAGGCACCCCCATGGCACGTGACACGAAGCTTTTGAACAAAATCGGCCAAAAAGTACTAATATTTTACTGATGTACTTTTACAGTTTTTTGTTTCGATTTTCTCAAAACTCGCTCCAACGATTTTGATTAAAATTCAGAAATCAATTATTTTTTAGATTCTCTTTAAAATGTATATTCTCATTTTGCTATTGAAATCTTCTGAAGACCACTTTACTCTTGCACTTCATAGGAAAGACAGAAGAAATGATCGCCATGGTGTATCAAAATATAAATATTTTCTCATATTTATAAATTTTACATCTGCCCTCGGGGCTTGGTGTAGGGGTTAGCGTGCTAACCTCGAATATCAAAGGTCCCGGGTTCGGACCCCAGGCAGTACGATGATTTTATTTAAGCCATTTGGATATTAAATGGCTTAAATAAGAATGCCTGGACCCCCAATATGTATATTAGTCAATAATGGATATCGTAAAGGTCTTATATGGCCTGAGCTGCCCAAAAGACTGTGTGTGAGTGTGAGTGTGAATGAGACAAATGTGGGAGTGTTTTTTTCTAAGAAATTTTACATCTTGAATTCTAATATATTAGAAATTAGGTGGAAACTAAATATATATCGATACAAAAAAGCTGGTGTGATAAGCACAGAGCACAACTTTCACTTAGCCGAGAGGGGGTTATTTGCTGTACAGTACGACCAGTCACACCAGATTGCTCAATATAATTTACTGACTTTGGAGATAATATATTATAATGTTGGGTAGCGAGGATGCAGCCAAAGAGGTTTTGGACCAAAGAAAAACAACAATTCCAATTGAGACGTTTCGGCGAAAGTTTTATTTTGCCATCTTCAGTCCTTCAGGAATTTTTCATGTACATATTCATTATGAACATGTGTCATTTGGCCAAGTCGGTTTTTTAAAATTTCTACCATGAGGGCAATGGCTCAGAGAGTTTCGAAGTATTTTAATACTGGTAGAAATTTTAAAAAACCGACTTGGCCAAATGACACATGTTCATAACTCGAAACTCTCTGAGCCATTGCCCTCATGGTAGAAATTTTAAAAAACCGACTTGGCCAAATGACACATGTTCATAATGAACATGTACATGAAAAATTCCTGAAGGACTGAAGATGGCAAAAAAACTTTCGCCGAAACGTCTCAATTGGAATTGTTGTTTTTCTTTGGTCCAAAACCTCTTTGGCTGCAACCTCGCTACCCAACATTGCAATATCTACAGCCACTAACCCAACCACGATAATATATTATGTATTTATAATTGCCCTTAATTAATCAAAAATTTAATTATATAACAATTTTTATTATAGGGGGGGGGGCTCCTCTTCCCTCCCGCCGCGCCGCCATTTTTTAATTGAAAAAAAAAAAAAAAAACCCACACCCCCCTAATAAATAAAAATATATTTGAAAAATAATAATTTCCTAGCCAGAAAAAATGGGGGGGGGGGGGGGGGGAGGAGGAAAAAAGGTTTATTTTTTAAAAAAAAAAAAAAATTTTATTATATTCCATTTGAGAGATTTAATTGGCTTTAATTTTTCATTGAGCACGACGGAACTCAATGCTTTCCAATTGGCAAATTCTGCGCCTCCCCTTTTGATAATTTGAGGAGCCGAGTTTTTTTTCCTGAACTCTTTTTAACGCCCTCTATAAGACTGTATAAATTTCGTTTCAAAATTACGGGAAGTTGGTCAAATAGAGCGTGACAGACAGACGGACATTAGCGTATTAAATATATACTAGTAGACCTAATAATACCAACAAGGAATCTTTATAAAAAATATAAATCTCAACTTAATATCAATTTATATCCTTTTTAAAGTCCAATAAATAATGTTAATAAGTACATGGAATGAAATATTCATATGTAAATAGGGAAAGCAAATCACGACATGTTTAGCATCTCTCGGAGAGTGTCATCGAGGGTGTCCCCTAATTCTTTTCTCTTCTCATAAATAAATTGGGGGCCGAGGCGATCGAAGGCCACCTGATGCGCGCTGCACCGCGCACGCCGCTATTTTTGGACTCTTGGAACAGAATTTGTTTATGTACCGTTTCTCATCTCGCCCGCTTTAATATTTGTAAACAAATTTTATTTTAATTATAATAACAACATAAGTCATTGACTTATTACCCAGAAAGCTAATCTGCTGTGACTGCCCGCACGACTGCGCTAATTGAAGACACACCAGATTTATTCAAGACTGTAAAATTTATAAATATATTTTGTTACCATGGTGACTATCTTCCCTATGAAGCACAAGAGTAAAGTGTGCTTCAAAAGATTTCAATGGCAAAATGAGAATATACATTTGAAAGAGCATCTAGAAAATAATTGATTTTTGAATTTTAATCAAAATCCTTGATGCGAATTTTGAGAAAATCAAAAAAAAAAATAAATAAATAACTCAAAAAGTGCATCAGTAAAGTGCTAGTACCCTTTGGCCGATTTTGTTCAAAAGCTTCGTGATACGTGCCACGGGGGTGCCTAACTTAAATATAAACTTTCAACTTCGTAGCTAATTTCGTTCAAGCTTTAAATTGAACTCAGACAGACCCTTTTTTCGACTCCCCAGACCTCAAAACTCTCGACATCCAATACTTTCTATTTGAAGGAGGTAACAGTTATATAGCTGAGTGTTGATAATCAAATAGGAAGAATAAAACGAGCAAGCAGCTAGTTATATTTCAATTTATTAATAAACCAGGGCCGACGTTTCGGTCACATATGGTACCATCCTCAGGGCCAGGTTAATGTCTGAAAATACATATAATCCTCGCCAAGTTATATTGGGTAACACAATTGCATGTAGCTTAATCATGATAATAACATAATTTGAGGCATTGTCATGATTAAGCTACATGCAATTGTGTATACCCAATATAACTTGGCGAGGATTATATGTATTTTCAGACATTAACCATATAAATAACAATGTAAATGATTGTGACATATGATGAGAAGAGAAATTCGAAATTTCGGCAAAATACTGTGAGTGTTTAAAAAAAAAAAAAAAGCCAAAAGCGAGAAAAATTAAGTGAATTGCCAAAGGGACCTTTCTTCGGGGGCGGATTGTTTGTGCAATCGAATATTAGAATCCCTCGGGAACGTCCTTGCTAAATACGAAGGATAAAAGGGAAATGTTTGATAATTATAAAAATATTTTTAAACCTTAGCACGGATAAAAGTTTTCTTTTTTTTTTTTTCTTTAAAGCTAATGGCTTCGTAATTAATTCACTAAAGACAAAAAATTTCCCACTTTTTTTTGTTTATCACTTGAAAAAAAGTTGAAGCGTCTCGCAACGAGTTGACTTCCACTTTATTTTTTGAAATTAAGTCTTCTAATTAGATCTTTAGAGTTTATTTTATTTTTCGAAAAAATTCCTACAAACTTAATTTGCTTGTGATGCTTTGAACTGATCCCTCAGGACTCCCTCCCCTCCCTCTACGAATAAATGCAAAGCTCCATAGGGGGGGGGGTCTCTCCCCTGGGCGATGAAATCGAGTTCAACGGATATAATTGTGACGTATGTCTTTCTGGCTGCAAGTATTATTAAGGAATACAAAACATATCCAGCCAAAATTACGTTTCGGCCACTGGTCTAGAGAAAAATTGCAAATTACAATTATTCTCGAATCCGGCTCTGAAGATGGCCTAGACCAGTGGCCGAAACGTCAGCCTGGAACGCCAAGAAATAATTTTGGCTCAATATGTCTTGAATTTTTTTTTGACTCTTTAATAATAATAAATTCATCGTTAAATAAACAAAAATCTGGTGTGACTGTGGCACAGCACACAACTTTCTCTTACCCAAGTTGTGTTCTATGCTTTTCACACCAGATTTTTCGTGTCGACATATATTTAGTTTCCGCCGATATATTAAAATTCAAGATGTAAAATTTATTAGTATGAATATAAATAGTTATATTTAGTTATCATAGCGACCATTTCTCTTATCTTTTCTATGAAGTACAAGAGTAAAGTGTGCTTCAGAAGATTTCAATGGCAAAATGAAAATATACATTTTAAAGAGCATCTAAAAAATAATTGATTTTTAGAAATTTAATCAAAATCATTGAAGCGAATTTTGGGAAAATCGAAAAAAATTCAAAAAGTACATCAGTTAAGTACTAGTACTCTTTGGCCGATTTTGTTAAAAAGCTTCGTATCACGTGCCAGGGGGAAGTTAAACTTAAATATAAAATTTCAAACTCGTAGATCTTTTTGTTCTTGAGATATTTTGTTCACAAACAGAGAGACCATTTTGCATTTTTAGGACTCAGGGGACCTCAAAACGTGGATATCCATTGAAATCTTGGACATATATCCAATACTTTCTGTATAATTATAGGTAAAAGAAAGTAAAAAAAGGGATTTTCTCTATCTGTCATCTTTAGGGGATATACGGTATAGCCTCCTTTTGAAAGAAGATAAATTACTAGGGATTTATTTATTAAAAAATCTAGAAGAGATAGAAATTCAATATTTCCCTTGATGGCTATTTAATTTCAATTTAGCTAAAATGGATCAATTTATTTTTTAGTGAGTTATTAAAGAGAGGATATGAGCTCGGATTTATTGGCGTTAAGAGAACGAATAAGAATCCCGATAAATTGCCTCCACTTTCCTTTTAATGAAGAAATCAAATGGAGCATTTGGATAATATTCCCAGCTCTTTAACCGTTTTAATTTCTCTTACCTATATTTTGAGAGAAAGTATTGCATTCATGTCGAGATAAACGTTTTGAGAACCCCTGAGTCCAAAAAAGTGGGTCCCTCAAAATGAACTGTCTGTTAACAAAATATCTCAAGAACGAAAAGAGCTACGAGTGATTTTATATTTAAGTTAGACACCTCCTTGGGACGTGACACAAAGCTTTTGAACAAAATCGACCAAAGAGTACTAGTACTTTACTGATGCACTTTTTCAGTTTTTTTCGATTTTGTCAAAATTTGCTCTAACGATTTTGATTAAAATTGATAAATCAATTATTTTTTAGATTCTCTCTAAAATGTATATTCTCATTTTGCCATTGAAATCTTTTGAAGCCAACTTTACTCTTGTACTTCATGATAACAAAATATTAATTTTTCTAAATTTTATATCTTGAATTCAAACGGAAACTAAACATATGAAAAAACAAAAATTTTGATGTGGCAAGCACAGCACACAACTTTCAATTACCGAAGGCAAGATACAGTTGTGTGCAGTCACAACAGAATTTTAAGCCAAGGTAACAAAATATAAATATTTTCTGTGTGTCAATTTTACATTTTGAATTCGAATGTACCGGAAACTACAAAAAAAAAACCTGATGTGACCAGCACAGAGCACAGCTTTCAACAGCCAAAAGATGAGAGTTGCGTGCTGTGCGAGCAGACACACCAGATTTTTCACTTATTTGACCTTTTCACCTCTTTAATAATAAATTTGTATTTTTTGTTTCATTTTCTACGAAAAAAAAAAAATTCTCTATTCCCCCTCCGCCCCCCGTCAACCTAGCAACGCCTTTTATTATTATTTGACTCATTTCCTCGCAAGTATAAATGAGATCTTAACGCCTCTATGCAATAGAGTTAAAAAGCTATTTTATTTCATCTCCCGTTTAATTTTCCAGCAATCATCGAGAGAGAGAGAGAGAGAGAGACAAACAAACGAGGCTGCTGTTATATATAACTATAACAACAACAACATAAAGGTTAATTTTACTTTAATTAAGAAGAATTGTGTATTTGAGACAACGCAATTCTTCACCTTCGTTAATTAACGAAATTCCATTTATTTCACCTTCGCAGCAAAAATGTTCTTCTCTACTTCAATATTATATTTGTATTTGAAGGGTTTAAGAGGCCATTTAGGCTTATGAAATTAAAAAAATCTGGTGTGATTGCGGACAGCACACAACTTTCTCTTACTCTTCGGTACCTTAGTTTCAAACTCAGCCACGCGACTCCGTTTCTACAGCGGTAAAGTATACTTCAAAAAATTTTACTGATGTACTTTTTAAAAAACATCTAAAAAATAATTAATTTATGAATTTTAAGCAAAATCGTTGGAGCGGATTTTGAGAAAAACGAAAAAAACTGAAAAAGTACATCAGTAAAGTACTAGTACTTTTTGGCCGATTTTGTTTAAAAGCTTATTTATACGAGTGAGGAAGGTGCTTAACTTAAATATAAAATTTCAACCTCCTAGCTCATTTCTTTCATGGTTAAAAATGTCCACACGGACCAATTTGCGGGACCCACTTTTTTGGACTCAGGGGACCTCTAGACATGTATATCGCCCTCGGGGAGTTGGTGTAGAGGTTAGCTGCTAATCTCGTATACCAAACGTCGCGGGTTCGGACCCCCAGGCAGTCCGATGATTTTATTTAAGCCAATTGGATACCAAATGGCTTAAATAAGAATGCCTGGACCCCATATATGTATATATATTCAATAACGGTTATCGTAAATGTCTTATATGGCCTGAGTTGCCGAAAAGACTGTGTGAATGTGTGTGGGAGTGAGAAAAAAAAAACATGTATATCCATCAAAATCTCGACATCGAATTTTTGACATGATCGCAATACTCTCTATAATACTTTCTATATAAATATATATCTTTTTATTTACCTATCATATATATATATTAACATATATATAAAATTTTAAATAGTTTAAATAAGGGAAAAATCGGGAGTCCCCCCAGGGTTCTACTAGATTTCCGGTCAATTTACCCTAATGTTGGACTACAGTAGGACCTCGGTACTTAAACTTTTAATAAATTTATGATATAAGTCTAATATAAAAAAACTGGAAAAAAGCGTTTAAATTTAAGCGTTAAGGTGTCTCAATTTAGAGGGACGTAATGAAAATTTAACTTAAAAAAATCGGTTAAATGATTTCGATAATAACTTTTTGAAAAAAACCTTAAGAACCAACATATTATATATATACTTAACATATATAGAGGTAAGAGAGAGAAAAAAGAGGTGGAGGGGGGCTAGCGATCAAAGGAAAGGTGCCCGACCCCCAATTGAAATCCGGATCTAAAATAGGATAACATCATTATCACCCTTTCATCTCAAGCCTCCCTGGTCTTAACAAAATCCCGTGATCCCTCTGTCTTTAATCATCCTATTGTGGAATCGCTAGAGTCAAATAATTTCTGAATAATCAAAAAATTATTATATATATATATAAATAGGCCTATAAAGAAATTCGTGTAGAGAGTAAACGAAATTAAAGACTTTTACATGTGGTAATTTCATTGTTTTTTTTTTTTTTTTATTAACCAAAGAAGATAAACATTTTTAGTTGGAATTTTAAAGCCTAGAAACATAAAAGAATAATTTTTTTTAACAACGAAATAATCACATGTACAAAAGAAAAGATAGTTGATGTGTTTATGAAAATAAACACTCTTGAAAATAATAACTAGGAACCGACCGAATATTCGGTTTCGGTTACGGTTTCGGCCAGTTTCCTCACAAAAAATCATAAGTTTCGGCCATAGTTTCGGTTTCGGCCAAAAAGTGGCCGAACCTTTCGGCCGGCCGAAACCAGAGTCTGAAAAAAATGGGATGAGACTCGCATGCAAAAAAAAAAAAAAAAAGGTCAAATAATTTGCTCTGAGGGAGAAAAAAATTTCAGTCTCCCTAAAAAAAAGGTAAAATGATTTTCACGGAAGGGAAAAAAATTCAAAAAAAAAAAAAAAAACGTAAAATGAAAAAAAATTTTATAGGAAATACAAGTTTCGGTTTCGGTTGAGCGGTTTCGGCCGAAACTAAGGTTGAGGCCGAATATTCGGTTTCGGTTTCGGTTTCGGCTGAAAATCTGTTTCGGTCGGACCTCTAATAA